>CM030368.1:161389117-161551710 GCA_017893485.1 Hemerocallis citrina | reverse complement strand
GCGTCAGTATCCGAACTTCTGTTGCTCACCAAACATGATCTCCTTTTGATTTGTTGTTATCTAAATAGGAGCTGCTCAAGGCCTATCCATGAACCAATTTGACTTTAAATCTCCAGATAAATGAAGCTTTCGCTGATTAAGGTCTTTCCTATTCTTGTTATGCTTTATCAGAATACAATATGGAGTGTTTCTTTTGAACAATCAGAATACAGAGTGTCATTTATTTAGATAAGATGGTGGTGGGTAATACTAGCATGCGTACTATAGCAATATCCAATCACTATTTCTTAATAAAATTTCGTAGCATTAACCTGTTGTAGAAATTATGGTGTGGACAGTGATCTTATCTGAATTATATTTTTACTTGCATACACAATTTTAAAATTATAAAAGCATTCTTACTGAAATCCGTATTCATTTTAATGGTATTCGATTTATATCTGTTTCTGTTTTTTTCCCAAATATGGTAACAAGTTTCTTGACTGGTAAACATCTGTATTTGTATTTGTATTCAGTCTGCAAAAACAAATATGAATTTAGAATTACTATATCCGCGTTCTGAGTTGGTGTTGACACTTCTCTTCTAAAAAAAGATCTCGAATTGCAAATCCCACACCACAGACAACTTAAATTTGTGCCCTCTTTCCGGGACACCTCTTTTGACACATTTTGCAACTTGGTTAACAAGTACATCAAAGCAGGTAAACAAGGTGGGTCAAACTTGGGTGATTATAATTTAAAGCAGTAATTAGTGACCTTGTCCTTTGCCTGTTACCTAATTTCTTAATTGTGCTCTTCTATTAATTCAACCAAACACGTCTTCTTTTTCCAACTTCTTCGGAAAAAATTATGTATGCGGTAAGCATAGGATTTTCCTTAGAGGAAGATCAAGAATATTACTAAGTCCTTATCGGAGGAGAAATGGCAAACTGCCTCTTGGTTCGATTCTGATAACCTTCTATCAGAGGAAGAAAAAGAACTCTCTGACAGTCCTTCTGGTGGCAAGGTACTCTCCCTCTCACAGTTTCCTTTGAATGGTATTTCTATATACTCTTTAACTTTTCCTGGTAGTTTATATTCTATATTGCAATTTTTGTGTACCAGTTATTCAATACTATGCTTAGTTAGAGATTATACTCGTGATGATTGTTCTTCTTTAACCCCAGTCAGTCACTCATGGTTCATGCTTCCAGCGGTTAATTACAACATCACCTCCTCCTCTGATGCTCCTGTTGGCATGGCCTATAATGCGTGCCCACCCATAAATGGCTCTTCTCCCATATCCCTCTCTAAGTCTGATTTATCTTCCCAGTTTCCGATCTCTGATACTCTTTCACCCTCTTTGGTCTCCCCTATCCCAACGAACGAAATATTCCAAGACATGCTATAGCAAGTCTCCCATTCGAGCTAGTGCTCGTATTCACGCTAAGAAAGCCACCTCTTTATCCACCTCTTCTAAAGTTACCTTAGCCGCCCAAATTAGAAATCTTGAGGTCCCTCCCCATACTGAAGATCACAATCCTAACTTCCTGCTTGGTTCTATATACCAAATTCACTTCGACTCCCTTTCTAACAAGGATATTCTTGACTTGGCGTCCCAAATGGGTTTTTTGGTTGACCCATCTTTCTCTTACATTAATTCTATTCGTGCCTTAGAAATTTTTAGAGCTTCTACAAAAAAAATCGTTTTAATTATTAATGTCTCTTGGAATATTCGTGATGTGGTAGTACCCACAAGAAAGAAGCAAATTTTGATCTTATTTCCACCACTCACTGTGATCTGAATTCCATCCAAGAATCGAAAGTTGACTCGATCAATTCCTCTATCATTCGTTCATTGGGTGGCAAGATTGTTACCTAATGGACAAGTCTAGATGCTCTCAATTCATATGAAGGGATCCTTCTCGGCTTTAAAGCCTCTTTCTTTCACTTAGTATCTGTCCTCTCTATGAAATTCTTTTTTATTGTTAGCCTTGAATGGCTAGAATTTAATTGCATCCATACCGTTGTGTCGGTTTATTGTCCTTCTACATCTGAACTCCGACCTGAATTCTGGGATGAATTCAACTCCTTCGCTGGCCGTATTAATGGCTTTTGGATCTTCTCTGGTGACTTCAACGTCACTAGATACATGGTGACTTCAACGTCACTAGATACAGTCATGAAAGAATTGGTAACTCTTCTAGAATGTGTGATTCTCTTCTCTTCAATGATTGCATTCGTTCGCTTGATCTCATTGAACTTCCTACTAATGGAAGATCCTACATGGTCCAGTAAGCGCTTAACCCTCTCCATGGCTCGATCGATTTATGGTCTCCCACGTTCCATAATTTCTTTGTTCAAGCTCTTCCTAACCCCTCCTTTAATCACGTTCCTCTTTGCCTTCATTCCAACTTGAACTTTGCCAAGCCACACAAATTTCATTTTGTGAAATTGTCTTGAGGACAAAAATTTTGTGAATATGGTCACCAATTGTCTATCCTTGGTGGTCGGTTCTCACGAACTTGCTCGAATTTGTCTTAAACTTCACACTGTCAAACATAGTTGTAAAATTTGGCGCTCAGAGAGATTTAGCAATTCTTGGGCTTTAAAAAATTTCTTTCTCTTGACGATTCATTCCATTGACCTTCTTGAAGAGTCTGGTCCTATTTCGGGCAGAGATAGGGAAAAAAAGGGATTTATTGTAAGAATGAGTATAGTGCTCTTCTGCATCATGACCATATTAAATGGGCTCAACAAGTTAAAATCAAATAGCTTAAAAATGGAGATTGCAACGCTTCCTTTTTTCATAACTTTGCCTCTCATCGGCAGAGAATTAACTATATTTCTTCCATCATGGATAATGATGTTGAATTATGCTCGTTATCTGATTTTTACTCGACATTTCTCTCGTTCTATAAAAACCTCATGGGGACCTCCCCCCGCGCTATCCTTCTCAACTGGAATGCACTCTATGGAGAATAATTTCATGATTTAGCCTGCTTACATACTAAATTAGCCATCTTTTCCATGCCCAATGATTCCTACCCTAGACTGGATGGCTTCCCCAGTTTCTTCTTCCAAAAGTTATGGGATTTCTTTAAAGATGATCTTATGGTTATGTACTTGGACCTGTACCATGGTCAATTCTCATTTGATAGAATTAAATATGCTCACAATGTGCTCATCCCTAAGATCATTGGGGCCAACAACGTTCTACCTTTAGACATATTCGTCTTCTTAATTCCCTTTTCAAGATTGTGATGGAAGTTCTTGCTAACAAATTGAACGCGGTCATCTCCCCTTTGATTGATCTGGCACAGTCGAGCTTTGTCAAAAATATATCTATTCTTGATAGTGTAGCTTGTGCCCAAGAAATCATCTCGGGGTGTCATAAATCTAAGACCGAAGGTATCCTCTTAAAGGTAGATTTATGATAAAGTGAATTGGGATTTCCTTTTTGACGTTCTTTTACATAGAGATCTCGGTCTTAGTTGGATTTCTTGGATTATGTCCAGCCTGTTTGTTGGCACTTTGTCCGTTATTATTAACGGTACTGAAGGTAAAAAATTTAAGTGCAAACAAGGCCTTAGACAATGTGATCCAATCTCCTTTTTTATTCTCTCTAGTGACTGATGTATTCAACAAAATGCTTCTTAGAGCCTGGGACGCTAAAATTATTAAGGGTTTAGGTGATTTTCATGGTTTCAAGGGTATCTTAAACCTCCAATATTCTGATGATACCATTATATTTGCTAAACCCGATGGTCCTACTCTTCGCAACCTTAAACTCCTCCTTTATCTCTTTAAGAAAGCTTCCGGTTTATCTATCAATTTCAATAAAACTTCGGTTTTGTGGCTGGGAGGTTTCAACAGCAAGCAACTTGAGCTGTTAATTTCTTCAATTGTGCTTCCACCTCCTTTCCCATTACCTATCTAGGTATCCCTCTACGTTAGGGCAAGCTCCACAAAAGCAACTGGTTACCTATGATTGTGAAGGTCGAATCCAGACTCAATGTCTGGTCTGGTAGACATGTCTCGTGGTGGTAGATTAATGCTCATTAACTATATTCTTTCCTCTATCTCCCTATACATGATGTCCTTCTATGTCCCTTCTTGGGTGATTAAGCAGATTGCCCAAATTAGGAGTAACTTCTTTTTGTCCGGCTCTTCCGCTTTAGAGAATGGTAAACATCTCTGTAATTGAAGAGACTTTGTAAATCCAAACAAGACGGTTGTCTAGGGATTCTGGACCTAAGACACCAGAAACCTTGCCCTTCTTGGTAAATGGTTACGGAAAGTGCTCAAATAGGACAATCTATCTTGGATCCGTATAATTAAGCATAAATACCATAAGCGTCACAAAGTTTGGGACCTCCACACCAAACTTGCTATTCGGGCTTCTCCCTTTTGGAAGGGGGTTTGGAAAGCTGTCGAACCATTTAAATGCGGTTTGCAAAAAAATTGTGGTGATGGGTCGACGGTGCGATTTTGGATTGACTTCTGGATCGGGAATAACAAAATTGCTTCTCTTTTCCCCGATTTATTTGATCATTCTTCCAACCCTAATGCTACCATAGCATCTTATCTTTCTATCCAAAATAACCTACGAGAATGGAACACCCCTTTCCAGAGGTCTTTTTCCCTCCATCAGAATTCGCAATACATCCTCCTTGTATTATTAGGAGGATACCAATGGCAGGCTAAGACTGATATTAGGTGGAGGTGGTCCAACACTGGTCCTTTTACGGTTAAATCCTTTTACACGTTCCTCAATTCCGTGCAAGCAGGGGGGTTAATTTCCCCGTTCTATAAACATGCGTGGCAGAATGCAGTGCCTCTTAAAGGCAGGATTCTCACTTGGTTGGCCATTCACAACAAGCTTCTCATTTTTGAGATTCTTAACCAAAAAAATCTAGCCTTGGGCCAAAACTATATTGAGAATACTCGGCCTCTATTTAATCACTTTCCCTTCATTCAACCATTATGGTACATCTACAAAAAAACCTGGCATGTTTATGGTAAACCGGGTTCGGTTGTTGCCTGGTGGAGCATTTGGAGGTACCAACGTATTAAACGTGCTCTTCGAGCGTCATGGGATCTCTCCATGATTGCTTTGATTTGAATTATTTGGAAAGAGAGAAATTGTAGAATATTCTCCAAAATTTCCGGTCTGATTGAGCAATTAATTGATGATCTTTTATTCTTTACCAATTTTTGGGCTAGCATCTTGTCTCCTACTAAATTGGCTAATCTTCGTCTTGCTAACTTATACAATGTTGTGGCTTCACTTATCCAACATGGTATTTGATATATTTTTTCCTAATTTCCTTTTTATGGTACTGACTTTTTGAATCTACCTTGCAGAGTTGAGCTCTTGAGTACCCATTTGGCCTTTTTTTGTTGTTCTTCCTATCTTGTGGTCGGTCTTCCTGGCCATGGATCCTATTTTGTTATCTTTCTTTGTGCATGTTACCTTTTCTAGTAGGCCAGGGTTGCTCGGAGCCACATTTTTTGCTTGCGTTTTGTAAGTGTCCTTGCTGCAGCTCCCGCTGCTCTGTTAGCTGTTGCTTGTTCCCCTTCTGTTTTGAGAGTTTTTGCATTGCTGATTGGTTGATGATCCCACTAATTTAGCATGTTGTTATTGGATGATGCCTACACTTTTGTTGTTGCTTATCTTTATGTTTTTGTACTGTTGAATTATGTAATATTTTCGGACTAATTATCGGTGATGATTAACTTTGTGCATCATCGATCTTTCGTAGGACTGTTTCTGTGTACTGGATGTTTATATATATAAACTACTCACTGGGACTCTTTTGAGTCATATCCGTATGAACAAAAAAAAGAATTACTATATCCGCTTCGTATCTGATTCGTTTGCAGCCCTCGTTGTCAGGTAAAAGCTTTCCTTGAAATTTATGGGTATTTTGCGACTACAAAATAGCTTAAAACTTGCAGCACTTCCATCTTGTTTTATTTATGTAGACATCATTCTCTATCTTACCATCACTATTAATGGCAGATGTCGACGGAGAGGTACAGCCTGTCAATTGTGGGTAGGGGCACTGACCCACATTTGGTGATCTAAAACCTCTAAAAACCAAATCTCCTAAAGCCCCTTCTCAGGATCTCTTTTCTCTAAAATTCGAAATAACGTTCCACTTTCTCTTCTTTGATTGTTGAAGTCATCACTTTTTTTTTCCCAACCAACCTTCTAATACTATTTGTTAACATTAAGGTTCAAAGTCTTGAACTCTCATTCACAATCCTTTTTTTTTGCAAACTCCTCCAATTGTAACCCCCGTTTCCGCCGATACATATTTTCTGTGTATTTTCTGTATTTCAATTCTTTACAAATTCTTTTTCGTTCTCTTAAAATTATTTGTTTTAAACCTATTTTTGGATCTTTTATTAAAGTCATTTCTAATCATCAGTTGTGTTTGTAGCTATTTTCAAATGATTATAGATTTTAAACCCAAATCCTATTTCATGCTACAGTTTTATTCTTTTATTTTTTATTATTAATTTATATTGTGGAACCCAAACTTAACCCATTATACATTTTATTACATGATTATTGTTTGCTTATTTTATGAGCCCATTCTCCAAGCCCAAGTCACTTAAATCCAAGCCCAACCTAAGTCTAAGCCCAAACTCAACCATTAGCCAATTTAACCCCCCTCTTAATCACTCATTAAACCCTAATTTTCTTCTACCTTCAGCCGCTCCCGAAACCCTTCGCCCCCTTCATCTTCAACCTCAGAACTCCCGACCTCCGCCCTGGCTCCGCCTCCAATACAACCATCTCGAGCGCCCTATGACGGCCTCTTCTTCTACAACCGCCACCGGGCACCTCCATCGCCAGCACCACCTTCAGCCACCCCGCCGCTTGCTGCCGCCTGCAACTCCATAGCCCCAACCAGCATCACCTCCTCCCCCATTGCTCACACCATCACCATCTTCCGATCGCCTCTTCAAAACTCCTGCTCCTCTTCCTCTCTCCACCGCCGCGCAACCACCCGTATCACCATCGAACTCACCACCTCGCCGTCAACCAACTACCACGACCTCCCTCTTCCTCCACAACAAACCGAGCCTCCCACCTCGCAGCCCCGATTGCCTCCAAAGCTCCACCCAATTGCATCACCTCGTCCACCTCCTTGGCTACACTCCCCAGAAAATGAAAGCACCCAGCAACCCATTGCCACGCCGACCACACCGCAAGCTCCACTGCCTTGCCTCCTTCCTCCATCAACACTACCTGCAATCCGAACAACACCTCCCGAAGCTTTGCCCGGTGTTGCTGCCCCACCATTGCACCCGATAGCAAGCTCTTCATTCCCTGCGGACTCCTTGCGGTGTGTTGCTGCGTGGTCATTGCCCTTGCCGTGCACCATAACTGTAGCCGCTCTTCTTCCGTCGTAATTGTCGCATAATAAGGCAAGCATCTCTTGTACACCCTTATTGTTCTTGAGCAAGCATTTTCTTGACCTCTCGCAAGTTAGTATTCCTACTGATTATCGTGTCTTGGAATCTGTTATCATCCATATTCATGAACACTCTTTGTAGATCTCAATTGTTGAACCATCATATTGTTACATGCTTGAGATCTTTCGGTGTTTAAACCAACCGTTATATGTTGCATTGAATCATTTCATTTGCCTCTGTTGATTCAATAACCACCGTAAGATCGTAAACTTCATTGTCACCATATACATTGCATGAACACGCTTTAGAGTCATACAAATATGCATATATAGATAAAATATAGTGATTGGAGTGAATTTTGATTGTATGTAATATTTGTAAATTAATATCGTAGAAATAATAACTCTCATCATGTTAACAATAGGAATCCACTCTAGTTACTACATGTTTGTAAATCACAATCGTTACAACTAAATTATTATATTGCTGTCATGTTGTTTACTTCAACTTGTAGTGAGATTATGACCTAGTTACTGATGATATAATTTAGAACTTTATAAATAAAAGTTGTAGCCCTATGTGTCTGGAATTCAGACCATCTGACGGTTTTGCAATCCGACTTACAGATTGTAAAATATTCAGATTCTCGTACCGTATCGTCTGAAATCTAGAATACATGTCAAAAATACATACAATGTTTAATTAATTGAATCAGTAGATTAAATAAAGAATTAAGACCTGAAATTAATCGTGTTGTTACTGAACAATGTTAAGAACTAGATTATGGTTTTTATTAGATTTTAAAATGAGTTTTCCAGTCGTTTATTTATCTTAAAACTTGACATTGAGTTACTGCCTGAACAGCAGACTCATAAAGAACTGACTGGTAGACGTAGTTGCAAAAATTAAAACATGTCGCGAGAATATGTGGAGGAACCAGCAGAGAGTCTAGTTTCTGGAACCCCTGATGAAACCTGCTTCATTTTCCCATAGCAGCGGAAAAATTAGTTTTTGTACAACAACGTATTGCTGTCCAGAATTGTATTTTCATGTTTTTAAATATAAATATCATTAATTTTTGCATCTAATGAATTGAACTAGTACATCATGCATTGCATAGCCCCTGATACCTCCTTGATATCGTTCTTGACACCAGTTTCCATTGATTGCAAGTTCATATTTAAATATAATAAAATAATAACAAGTCGGGGTAATAACTGCACGACTTAGTAGTAGATAGTATAGGAGAGTGTACTCGGAAGGGGGCCCGTGTTTTCCTTATTGATATGTTATTATTTTATCGATTGATTGCGGATTACTAACTGCAATATCCTAATTTATCGTGTATTGTATCGTGTATTGTTTATTGATCATTGGTTATTGTTACTGCAAGACCCAGTACATGACCCTGTAGAATCCACCACTATAGTCTAAACGTCACTTGATTGTTATGCACCACACCAGTGGTATGGGACACAAGATTTTGTGCATTAGATAGGTTAATAACTTATTGATAGACACTGAGCACCGACACTTGCATTTTGATCATTGTTTATTGTTACCGTCCATCGTATTATTGACTATTGCATATCAATTGATTGAACTTCATGATTTTAATTGCATCATACCGTCCTTATTGATATTGTACATGTTCGTATTGTTTCTCTCCTTTTTTTTCTATATCCTGTTTATTGCTTGTTGCTACTCGTCGCCCGTAGCTTGCTCTAACGGGCACACCCCACTATTTCAGTTAATGTTTATACAGGTATAGACGATGGAGTACTAAAGGAACTTGACGAACTATTTACTGCATTGTATATTCTTGGGCATTTTGTAAGTTGTTGTATCTCAGATATTGGTTATTGTATTATATTCTTGCTCATGTAATTATTATTGTATTGTTAAGCTTACTGGTATTGTACAACTTATGAATGATATGAGTTGGTATACTCATATCATTAGAACTGGTATTGGGTCCTATCGGGTCAGGTCCTCCTTTACCCGAACCTGGCCCCAGTACCTCACGGGTCCAAAAAATGGACCCAGACCCGGACTTGCGAGAACCGGATCCGGGTCTGGGTCCTAGTTAAAAAATCCACTCGTCGGGTCCGATAGTGGGGAATAAATATTTGCACTTAAGTATTTTTGCACCCGATACCCCACGGTTCCAACAAGTCTTGCATTTAAGTACATGAATAAATATTATATTTACACATATATCTTCAACAATTACTATTTACATGTATATCTCTATAATCTTATTATTCAAATTTCATATTTTTGGAGTATTTTTAGACAAGGCCCGAAAGTATATTTTTGGGGGGTATTTTCATCTCTTATTATTCAAATTTCAAACTTCATATTATTCAAATTTCACATTTACCCAGACCCGGACCCGGAAGTGTATTGGGTCTTATTTTAGGACCCGGACCTGGACCCAGACCCGTATAGATCGGGTCGGTTCCGGTCTAATACCGGGTCCAGATTGGGTCTGGGTATCGGGTAAATGTGACAGTGCTACATATCCTTCGATGGGCCTTGGTTATGTGCCCGTATTTCTGTATAATGGGAAGTGGGGCATGACACCAATACTCGTCTTCTTCCATTTTTTTGAATTTAATACTATATTTCGGTTCTAAAAGTTTAGCATCATATAAATCTGTGCATCTTCCTCAATCTTACTATGATGTCTAAAATAATTTTCAAATTGCATTGAATTCTTTAAAGTCGAAGAGAGTCATATCGAAGATGTCCACCTAAAATTTAGTACCAAAGTTTTTATTTATTTCTATTATACATTTAATGCATTAGTCAAGTTACTTTATCAATTCTGTAAGATCCACTTGCAAAAACTTAAATTGGTAACTTAAGAACCTACTTGTAGTTCCACTAAAATTCTATGATATACACTTAAGCTCCAAACTGGGTAAGAAATATGATAGATTTATTTGGATTCAACCACAATTGGTCAGGTTTGAATCGTCGTTTACATCAGTTACTATACATCTACATGAAGTAATAGTACATTTTGTGTAGAGACAAAATTAGTTACTTTCTATTCCCTATATATGAATTTGTTAATTTCTATTCCCTAATATGAATATGAACTTATAAATATATATTGACCATTTATTTCAATGCATAAATTTCTTATATTTGTAACTAAAGAATATAAAAACTAATATGATATATCTATTGAAAACTACATACAACTATATACTGTTATATATATTACAAAATAATTTTTTTTGTCGTGACCGGGGCTACATATTTGTTATAAGAGGGTCGGGGAAAAAATATTGTTAAAGATTTTTTTTTTCCTGGTGGACCGGGGCCCGGCATATCCTCCTTTGTATCTGCCCATGGATGAAACAATTATTTTTTACATATTTTCAATACTAGGCCTCCTACCAGTTATTCTTGATTTCCCCACAAAAAACAGTAAAGTATCCTATCAACAAAACTAGTATAGTTGTTGAGCTCATCCCTTACGATCAACAACAACAATATTAGGGCTCTCCAATCATCAGTCCTCTTTTCATCAAGTCACAGCAATATACTCTTTCTTACCCTCTAGGATGTCCAATTTCATCTGAAGAAATCTTGTAACTTTCAATTGAATCTACTAGGTAAAAAGGATATACACCCCTTAGCTATCTATATATAACAAAATAAACTAAAGCCGAATTAATATGCCTATAGGTTATCTCTTGTTATGAATGGAAGGAATTAAATTGAACATTAACTTGATTTCTTTGCGAAACTCTATTCAGATTTTTTACCTCATGTCAATGAATGCATATCGGTTATTTTGTAGCCATCATAATAAATCAGTATGCATCTCATAAATGTAAAATACCATCGAACTAAGCAATCTTTCATCTATTGATTTATTGATATAGCCATATAGGTATAAACTTCCAAGAATAACAGAGCAACTACGCTTGATACCTACACCAACATGTTGCCCGTCGATTCCCATTTTGTATAAACTTCAAGAATAACAGAGCAAATACGCTTGATACTGTTACGAACCCATGAGAACTCACCTCTAAAAGCTAGTTGTTAAAAGAGAGGGCACCCAAGTTTATAACTACCCAATATTGGTTCCCCATATAACCGATGTGGGACTAAATTGAATCATACTATTCCACCACGCTTCCGTAAACCGATGTCCTCGGTGGCATTCTAGTGACACTAGCCCGGCCCAGGGCTACCAGTAATTTTAATCCAGCCTCTAATAGCCCTTACGAAGTATGGGGTTGGCTCAGCATTGTTACGAATCTAGGAGAACTCACCTCTAAAAGCTAGCTGTTAAAGAGAGGGAACCCAAGTTTATAACTACCCAACATTGGTTCCCCATATAACCGATGTAGGACTAAATTGGATCATAACAGATACCCAGACCAACGTGTTGCTCATTAATTCCCATTTTGTAGGACGGACATATCTATCAAACATTTTCTTCTTTTGCACTCCCGTTGTTTTTCCGACCTCTTATGTCTTGGGCATCTTGCCTATGTCTTGGGCATCTTGGGCATCTTGCCTATGTTGATTCGTAAGACCCAAGTTTCCACTTTCCAGGGTCCTTTCTGCTTTTCTGTGTGGACAACATGTCTTTGGCCGTGATCTAATTGTGCTTAGGAATCGAAGGGAGGAAAGATGAGAGCGTGAGAGAGCACACAGAAGAATGTGCCTTAAAACATGATTGTAGACAGCGCAGTAACTTATTTTTATGTATATGCACGGGTAGGGATGACTAGTTGGTACTAATCCTAACATGATATAAGGGAGCAAAAGCTTTATAATTAATAAGTTATCGAGTTATTCAATCCAAACTTCCCAACAAACAAAAACTATATTGTACACATGGGTATTCGCTCATATGATCAACTATATCAAAATTAAATGAACATGATTTACAACTGTTCTATGTCCTGTTTTAGAATCATCATCCTATTTCTTCGCATGAATTAAAAATTCAGTATATTCTATCTTCTATTTTTCTAGTTTGAAACTACTCACCAGACATAATATCACCAATAACAACACAATCAATAAGACTTCAACTGATGATATATTTTAATTCAATTAATTCTAAATCCATCAAACTCTAAAGCTTATTCTCAGTGTATATCTTGTAATCATGATGTTCACAAAATTACTAATATAAATATTGTCATTGTTTAATAACTTTCTGGGCATCACTAAGATTGTATTTACTTCTCATCTATTTTAAATGCTTCAAGGCTTTCCACAATTCATTTCGTTGAAGTTATCCTCAGCTCACGAGTTCCATCAAACAATTACAAGATTACCAAGAAACAAGTCTACAAAATTCTTTCCACCAAGAAAGAACCTGGTGGAGTCAGATGGAAAATTTTTACTGTTAAAATTTACCTGAGAAGTACACAAAATAAAGCTAAAGAGCAACTATATAACCACAATTTCAAGAAAACAATAAATTATGTTTTATGTTTGAAATGGTATGGATGCACGTAGAAACAAATGATAGGGATCAACCAGGGTTTGCAAAAACTTGACTAGTATAAGGGTACTAACTAATTACAATATACAAAAAATCACAAACATGAAAATTTAGTAATATCTTGGTCAATAAAGGAAACTACCAAGGTGAGTGCAGCAATATAAACCAACCTGTCTTGTTCCCTCAGAAAGATAAGGATTACGGTCAGTGATTGGAAGTAGCAAATGCTTGACATTTGAAAAAGCATCAGCAGCTAAACTAGCACCAGTTTCCTCTTGTTCAGCTTTCACTGAAAATATGCATATAGAACATAGATCATTATCTTTAATTATAATTTATCTAATCATATATGTATATATCCTGCTATTTACTGGTATGAATTTGTGGGTCTTCTAAATGTAATTACCATATTACGAGTGGGCGAGACAGCAAGAAGGCAAATCGATCAATAGATCTATATATTTAGGCACATATTATAAGCAAAAGTATCTCTAGTTATACTGAATCTGAGGGAGAAATGCACTGGAGTACCCATGTCTACCATGCACCTGAATATACATACCAACCAATTACTTGAAATAAATATAAAGTATTCGAACAAAAAAAATGGGAACAATAAAAAAAAAGGTTTATATATTTTACAATAATTGAATTGTATGAATATAATACATACTATCTTTTATTCTTTTACTTTTCAGGAATTATTAGAATAGAATATGTAATACCCCTAAATTTCTTATAATGAACATACATATGCATTGTTATTTTTTATAAACTACACTATTATTTTTATGTTAGTATGGTTAATTTTTTTTAAAGAGCCTAATATGTTTTCTTTTAAAAGCCCAATCCAATAAGATTTAGGGCTTAAGTGCAATTACATAAAGCTTGAGGGGTTATGTGCAAAAGTGGGGGACACTTAAGCATTCTACACCCTTCCACACCTCTCTCCCTCTTTCTCTTGACTGCCGACAGTAGCAGCAGCTGTGTTTCCTCCCCTTTTTCTATATATACATGTGTATTAACTCCAACTACTCCAATTACTACTACTACTACTTACTACTGCACTTCTCTCCTTCTCTCTTTTCTCTCTTTACTGCCGACAGCAACAGCAACAGCAGTTTTCTTCCATCACTCTTTTTTTCTATATATTTACTACTACTTAACTACTTCCAACAACTACTACTACTTTACTACTTCAACAACTACCACTACCTACTACTTCTTCAACAACTACCACTTCTACTTCTACTATTTCTACTACTTAGCTACTACTACTACTATACTATTATTGAAGCAAGAAGTCAAGAAAGAATCAAGGAGCAAGGAGAAGATAGCAACTTGAAGCTTGCAAATAAAACAAAGTGGGTATTCTTCATACCTCTTGTGTTACTATTATTATTATTTTTCTTCATATGTGGAATGAATGATTGATGCTTGCTAGAAATTGTAGTGAATGTTTACTTATGTGAATTTTATATGCATAAATATACTAGTGAATAAATAAAGATTTGTTCTTTGTGTTAAGAATGATAGTATAAGTGTAAAGATGTGATTTTGTGGTGTTGTAGAGTAAATTGTCTAATTAAATTTTCATGTTTGAATGCTTAAAGTCCTTATGATTAGTAAGTTAGTATCATGATTAGTAAATTTACATTGTTAGTAAGCTACTAGCATTGTACTAATAATGTTAGTAAGCTTTGTTGAAATGTTAGTAGGTTAGTAAGTTAAATAGATTAGTATGGTAGCAAATTAATAAAGTAAATATGCTAGAACGTCTTGTTAGTGAGAAGTTAGGAGGTTGGAAATATAGACTTGATCTTGTTAATGAAGGAGTTAGTAAGCACCTAGTCTTAACAACAAAAATGCAAGTTCGAGATTAGTAGGTGGAAGGACGGTTGAATCAAGAATGTGATTAACTTGTGAAGTTAGTATAGAGTAGTGTAATTATTTTCTATGGGCCGGATAAGGGCCAAGTGGGGTCACTAATTGAGAATAAGACTATAGTGTTATTTTCATTGTGATATTTCATTGTAAATGTGAACAATGAGACCTTGAGTACTGATATTTTCACCTAGAAACCAAGTGGTGATTAAGCGGTGTTAGATGAAATACGGTTATGCATGGGTATGTATATAATCAATGCATGCTTATATGCGTACTTGTTGTGAAGTGTGGTGCACATTGAGTGCACTAGTTTGGTGCATGTGTGGGTCAACTCTTAGCATGATTGGAGGCTAGGTTGAACCCTAACTAAATCAAAATGAGATGGTGAATTGAGAAATTAAACTAGGATAATTGGTAAGGACAGGCACTAGTTGGGCGTTGTACTCTCCTGTCAAGGGAACACGTGCGGCGTGGTCTCGTCTAGGACACGTGCGACGTGATCTCATCTGTTAATTTCTGAGGTTTAGTGATAAGGACTGTAGGGTGGAAGTTAGGAAACGGACCATCCAAGGCCACCTAAGGTTCTATGTTGTTTAATGCGAACAGGAAGCAGAGCAGGGCTCTAGAACTCTTGGTGGAGCAAGTAGGACCTGCTGGGTCACCTTTATGTTCGTAACAACTTTTGGGTAAGGTCCGGAAGTGGCGTAGGACCACAGGGGTCGGGCAGAGTATGACCGGGGAGTGGCATAGGACCACAGGGTCTCGGCATACATAATGATATAACTAATAATTTCTGACTGCAGCGGCAAAACTAGACCGAGCAACTACAACCTTACCAGTCACTAGATGAATGTCAGAAACAGGAAGGAGTACAAGAGTAGGAGGCATGGCGAGGGATTGAACCCTATCATCTGGAGAATACGAACTCGATTTGAGAAGTATGTAATATGAAATGCATACGTTTCCAAATCAAGTTTGCATTAGATTAAGAACATGGTATGCATATGAGTTGTGATTAGAATCTAGATCATGGCATACACCGACACTTGTAGTTTGACCTTCGCATTTTCTTTCTGCATCAAATAGTGATTGTTGAGGATTTTGGAGATTGTGGTTTTCATCCGCGTTGCGTCAGTTATATTCAACTGACGTGCCCACAGTTTGCTAATGCATGATCGCTGGTCGTGGAGCAGGAAACTCGAGCTGCGGAAAGCATCCAAGTGGAACATATAGTTTCCTTGTGCAATGTAAGTTTCTAATTTCCTATAATTTTTCTGTGTTGTGTACTCATTGAAGTAAAGATTCTGGGTAAGTGTCACGAGCTCCCAGTGTGTGGAACTCGGGGTGCTACAGAATAGAACCCATTGATTCACACTTTCACAAGATCTTTACTTTCTATTACGAAGTCAATACTGGAAACCTTATAAACCTTATAAAATAAGGATAAAGAATTTGAGAAGGTTCTTTCGTGCAGAATAAAAGGAGCGGGTCAATCTTTCCAAATTTCATTGCAAATGAAAAATACTCATACAAATGTGGGAGAAGGAATTTGTCGAGCGAACCGCACTCCTTCGTATACGTCAGGAGTTCATTGATGAAAAGGGGCTACCGTATGGAGTTTATTGAAACCATTGAATTCGGAATATGGCTGGGGGACCACACCGGTTAAGGAAAGAACTAGTAACTTATGGTATGGGCGAGGAAAGATTGGATATGCCCTCTACCATATTTGCACAAATAGAATAGTCTATTTATACAAATAGTAAAGAGGGCCCCTTTACGATCTATGATCATAGAAAGCTATACAATACAACCTATGGGATAGGGATAGAGGAGGAAAAAACCGAAGATTTCACATAGTACTTTTTATCGAAAAATCACCTTACGGGCAACATAATATCCTTGCGGAATATATGGCTTCCCAATTCTTGTATCAAACTACTTGTCTCCTTGTAGTTGGATCTCCAAGTTTTTGGAATGCTCCAAATTTTATTTGAGCATCCAAATCTAGATCCAAATGTCCCTGAAAATTCTTACTTCCATTGGACCATTTGTATCTGTGAAAGTCCATGCCACTATGCTAAAACTTCGAAGTTGTAGAAAGATTGAGGAAAATTGCACTTGTATTCTAACACGCTCCCTAGTCAAGAGCTCATTATTTTATGGGCCAAAGAAACGAGATAAATGCCCAACAAATTGTGGGCCGAAACCTAGACAATACGCAGCAGTATTTTTTTAAAATCCGCATTTAATTTAAATTGCGTAGCCGATGAGATTCGAACCCGGTTTTCTCTGATACCATGTAAAAGTCTCTGCCACTATGCTAAAACTTTGAAGTTGTATAAGGGTTGGAAGAAATTGCACTGTATTCTAACAATATCTATATGCATCAGGATTCCGATTCATGGATCTCCGGTTTATCTATACCATACTGGATTTTTGTAAGATGAGACACGCTAGCTAAAAAATCAACCCGGTGCTACATCTGAAACCAAGTGGATTATTAACAAGCGATATTCAAGTTCTTATTTTTGCAACTTTAGCCACGGCTTATATAGGGGAATCCATGAAAGGTCATCATTAATTAGTTTTCAAAATAGTCTTTTTTTAGCTTATCCCAATTGAGGCAGTGCATGTTCAAGATAATCTATCTACCTCTTGGTTGGGGAACATAATAGATACAAATCTGTATGTATATACAACTAAGGTTGTAGGAAGAAAGATAGTGATATTATGAAATAACGGGTCGGTTAGAAGAGAGGGGTCACACTGGATATATGGAATGTCTATAAGTCCAGCCGCAGACTCTGTATATCTTTAATATCTTTCGAAGATTTATTCTAGCCTAAAATCTGATTCCATATAAAAAGCGAGCAGTTTGTTTACATTATGAAAGAAACAAATGTATATGTGATATTAGATATACTAGTTATATAAGTTATATTGGGGTTATCCCTCTTTATATTATTCTCTTTTTTTGTTGTTGAAGTTTTACTTATTTCGACTTGATGGATTTTAGTGAGCAAATCCAATTCAAATAAATAAGTAATAATTCATTGGTTGATTGTATTATTAACCCTTTTTTTTGTACGAGGAACCTATCATGAATCCAATTTTACTATGTCGCTTCCGTTATTGCTGCTGGATTGGCCGTAGGGCTTGCTTCTCTTGGACCTGGAGATTAGTCAAGGTACTGCTGCAAGCCAAGCCATAGAAGGTATTACGAGACAACCAGAAGCAGAAGGTAAAATACGAGGTACTTTATTGCTTAGTCTAGCTTTTATGAAAGCTTTAACAATTTATGGACTGGTCGTGGCATTAGCACTTTTATTTGAAAATCCTTTTGTTCAATTTCATCCTAGAATGGAAATAGAATGTAAACAAAGTACATCACGTAGTTTTTTCTTTTAGGTTAGGTTTGAACAAAAAAAAAGAAATTTTGCAATTGACACGAGACTTGGGACTTCACTTAACGTAAAAAGTATATTTCTTATTGGAAACTTCAAAAAAGAAGGAAAAAAAAAAGAAATATTGGAATTCTCAAATTCAATAAATAGGTTGAATCTACTCCCATTAAAAATAGGAAATTAAGAAAAAGAAATCGATAAAAAAAGGCGAGCCAAGTGATATAAAAGAACTATGTTCTTTTGTTAGTCCTATCTATAAGAGGAGAGCATATGAAAAATGTAACCGATTCTTTCGTTTCCTTAGGCCACTGGCCATCCGCCGGGAGTTTCGGGTTTAAAAGCGATATTTTAGCAACAAATCCAATAAATCTAAGTGTAGTGCTTGGTGTCTTGATTTCTTTTGGAATGGGTGTGTGCGAGTTGTATATTTCAATAATAGGTTGGATCCAACAGGCTGCATTTTATTTCTATTTATTTTTATCTATATTATTATTATTTATATCAACTATTTCTTATATTTATAATTTTATAATTAATTTAATTAATATTATTAATTTCTTATCTTATTTTAATATTTTAATATTCTAATATATTCTAATTATATTGGTATTATATTATAGTTTTATTATAGTTTAGTATTCCATTTATTATATTATAGTTATAGGATATAAACGAATAGGGGGAAAAATGCACGATCTCGGCGAATTCCTTCTGAATAAATTCAAAAATCATGTCATATGTAAGAACCATAGCATTTCGTGATTCATTGGTAAGTCAACTTTGATTCTCTATTAACCAATAATGTGAGACCATTGACATGGTTAAAGATAAACTGTTTGAAGTTTAGGCACAACACGGTACTTTTTCTACCACTACGCTGGTACCGAAATGGTTTTAAAAAGGATAGTTGTTAATTTTTCCGATATAGAACATTCATATTGAGAAAACTGATCTGAGCCATTTCCTAGAAAAAAGGGCAAGGTTCCCTTTATTATCCAATGCCAAATCGACGACCTATGTATAAAAAAGAATCATTAAAAAAAAGGAAAACAACAGCAACAACAATAACAACAAAAACAAAACTTTTTTTCCCAACTAGTTGGGGTCGGCTTCATGAATCCTAGTTTTCCATTCTACTCAGTTTAGCACAATATCTTCTGTAAGGTCACAAGCTATCATATATTTTCTTACCGTTTCCACCCAAGTTAGTATAGGTCTTCCTCTATCCCTACCCTCAATACTTATCAAATCACTCTTTCTAAGAGGGGCACCATTAGGTCTACGTGTGACATATTCAAACCACCTGAGGCGATTCTCTTAACTTATCTTGGATTGGAGCTACCTTCAGCATGTCTCGTATATGCTCATTTCTAATTCTATCCTTCCTGAAAAAAAGAGAAAGAAAATGAAAATAAAAAATTTCTAAAATATATTTATTTTTATTTGTTTCAATTTGTATTTTCAATTAAATTCAAAAATTGAAAGATACATAGAAATATATAAATTAAGAATATATAAGATATAAACTAAGTAATAAGTAAAGAAACAACTTTGCTGAAAATTATAGATTTTTTGTCGGGTCTGAAGAGTCCTAATATTCCGGGTCTTGTATCGGTTTTGATATGTTTGAATACAAACAAAAATATAAAGAATAGGCTCATTCAAAGATATGGGAATGCCCGTAAAATACAAAATTGAGCGTAACAGCCAAATGAATTGAAAGATCCGTATTTGCTTCGGGAAGAGATCATGCAAATTGTCAAATGAATGGTAAGATAATCTACTTTCATTAAATGATTAATTAGATAATCGAAAACACAGGATTTTGAGTATTATTCAAAACTTGGAAGAATTACGTATAAGAGCCATTGAGCAGCTCGAAAAGGCGTAGGCTCGTTTACGTAAAGTGGAAATAGAAGCGGATGAGTATAGAATGAATGGATATTCTGAGATAGAATGATAAAATGTCAATTTGATTAATGCTATGTCTTATAGTTTGGAATAATTAGAAAATTATAAAAATGAAACCCTTCATTTTGAACAACAAAGAGCGCTTAATCAGGTTCGACAAGAAGTTTTCCAACAAGCCTTACAGGGAGCTCTAGGAACTCTGAATAGTTGTTTAAATAGTGAGTTACACTTCCGTACTATCAGTGCTAATATAGGAATCCTCGGGGCCATGCAAGAAATTACTGATTAGCCCTTTTATTTTTACTTTAGTTTAGAGTTTAGGCATTATTTTTTCCCTTTGTTTCCGAAAAAGAAAAAAGACACTAATGGCAACTCTTCGAGCTGACGAAATTAGTAATATTATCCGTGAACGTATTGAACAATATAATAAAGTAGTAAAGATTGTGAATATTGGTTCCATACTTCAAGTAGGAGACAGTATTGCTCGTATTCACGGTCTTCATGAAGTAATGGCAGGTGAATTAGTAGAATTTGAAGAAGTTACAGTAGGCATTGCTCTCAATTTGGAATTAAATAACGTTGACATTGTCTTAATGGGTCATGGTTTGATGATACAAGTAGGAAGTTCTGTAAAAGTAACAAGAAGAATTGCTCAGATACTGTGAGAGAGGCTTATTTGGGTTGTGTTATAAATGCCTGGGCAAACCCTAATAACGGGAGAGGTGAGATTTCCGCTTCTGAATCCCAACTAATTTAATCTTCTAGCCCAGGTATTATTTCAAGACGCTCTGTATATGAACCTCTTCAAACAAGGCTTATTGCTATTGATGTGATAATCCCCATAGGACGCGGCCAGCGAAAATTCATTAGTGGGGACAAGCGGACTGGCAAAACAACAGTAGCCACAGATACATATTTTTATTAAAAATGGAAAAATGTAATTTGTGTTTATGTAGCTATTGATTAAAAAGCATCTTCTGTGACTCAGGTAGTGACTAATTTCCAGGAGCGAGGTGCAATAGAATATACTATTATGGTAGCCAAACAACAGACTCACCTGCTACACTACAATACCTTGCTCCTTATACGGGAGCGGCATTGGCTGAATATTTTATGTATCGTGAACAACATACTTCAATAATTTATGATGATCTCTCCAAACAAGCACAAGTTTATTGCCAAATGTCTCTTCTAAATGTAATTACCATATTACAAGTGGGAGGGACAGGAGGAAAATCGATCAATAGATCTATATATTTAAGCACATATTATAAACAAAAGTATCTCTAGCTAAATAGAAACAAACATGTACTAAGATACATATATGAAATACAATGGTGCCTTAACGAACTCTAATTAACATTTCTTAATCATGGATAGAAAAATTACTACTTCACATATATTTTTGAATTTCATCATTTTGCATTTCAAGCCATCGTAATGCTCGTTTTTAGCAACTAAACATATCCCAAAAAAAATCAGGTTTAAAAATCATATAATGCATGAATGAACAATGTTCTTGCAGCATTGCTTATAATATGGCTTATCATGTTGTCCATCCATTTGTATAATCGCGGTGGTATACACCGAATGTGCAAGTAAGCAACATTTTACGCATCTAGTAAAATGCCTCAGCATTTGGATCTCTCATCCCATAAGAGATAGGAGGCAGTTAAGCATAGCCCTCCTAGTCTGCTAGATTTTTACTAATAAATTAGTTCATGTATTCTCATACTGTGCGAATCACAAACACGCATCACAAACACCAAACAGACGGGGGAAAAAAAATCAAACAAAGCATAGCACATGTATCAAAAGGTATATTCAATACAAAAACAAATTAATATAGTTTATAATGTTTCAAAAGATCATATCTAATCCACCAAAATAACACAAAAAATTCCATATCCAGTTACCCACAACATCAAGAATTTGCTCCAATTAACTCTTGGCTTTAGGTGTACCTTAGTTGAATCATGTATTCTCTATATCAACTATAATCTTTCTCCTTAAATGATTTTAAAAACCCTTCCAAAGTTGTCATCTCTAATCCCTACTATACAACCTTGGTACTCAATACCTGGTCCTTTTTTTTTAAATGATGATGAAGATGGTGAATCTCCAAACCCAGTAAACCCAAATCATCCATAACATCATCTAAGCACACACAATATTTTATCTTTTTTATTAAATTAACCAAATTTCTTCATAACCACCAAACCCAAACCATTCCCATCAAATTCCCAATCTAGTCCACAATCTAACATGCCAACAGAATCTAAACAAACCCAAACAAAAGTTATTCGCCATCTGGGCTAATTACAGTTAGATCATCAAAGTCACTCCCAACAAAATCAAATGAGCCAATAAAGATAATACCTCATTTACCGAAATCCAAAATTGAAATACGAGTTGAATAAGAAAACACAGAGAGTGAGTAAGTACCTCTGAGCTGGGATTTTCTGAACGTAGTGGATAAACTGGTGGGTCCCATCTGCCTGAGAGAAGCAGCAGAAGAAGATGATGATGATGAAAGGGGAATGTGAAAGCGACTGTTGGTGTTGTTGGTCGCCATTGCTATTGAGTGCACGGATGAGAGTAGGAATTGAGCGGAAGCCATGAGGAATTTGTGAAGGGTTATTCTTTGGTTTTTTGGGGTTTTGAGAGAGAGAGAAAGAGAGAGAAAGAGAGGTTTTGGTAGTGTGCGTTTTTATCCAAATCGATCGGGCAGCTTCGAGATGACAATGACTTAGAATAATATTTACGTGGGTTGCGCGTAGTTTATTTTCTCCAATTTTCACAATTACATTGAGATTTTTTTTCCGTTTTTCTTTTGGAAGAATAGTAAAAGAATTGGATCATTATGTGGAGGATTAATTCATAGACTGTGTGATCTATAAAAACTAGCAATTCACCCATGCCTGCACAGAATGGGATATCAGATGGTTAAAAATCTTTTACATCAGGATGGGATATCAGATGGTTAAAAATCTTTTACATTTTATATCTCTAATCTCTAATGTCTAATAATAATAATAATAATAATAATCTCTAATCTCTAATATTATCTCTATCTCTACTACTATAATAATGGGAGAAGACCTTAGTGTAATTTGTTCATCTACCAACCCGTACAACGCACGTACATAACTATTGTAATTGAGGTTTTAGATCAAATTCAGACAATGTCTAAATTTTTACTTTAAAAAAAACTATATTTATTAAGACGTGCATCGCACGTGTAAACTACTAGTAATGGGAGAAGGCCTTAGTGTCATTTGTCATTTGTCATTTGTCATTTTGTCATTCTACCAACATGTGCAACTCACGTACATAACTAATATAAAGAAGGTTTCCAGTTCAAATTCTCCCTACGTCAGAGTTTTTCTTTTTAATTTTTGAAATTATTAAAACGTGCATCGCACGTGTAAATTACTAGTAATCTCTAATATTATAATGGGAGAAGGCCTTAGTGTCATTTGTCATTTTGTCATTTCTACCAACATGTGCAACGCACGTACATAACTAATATAAAGGAAGTTTCCAGTTAAAATCCTCCCTACGTCAGAGTTTTTATTTTTATTTTTTGAAATTATTAAAACATGCATCGCACATGTAAATTACTAGTAATAATAATAATCTCTAATATTATAATGGGAGAATGCCTTAGTGTCATTTGTCATTTTGTCATTATACCAACATGTGCAACGCACGTACATAACTAATATAAAGAAGGTTCCCAGTTCAAATCCTCCTTACGTCAAAGTTTTTATTTTTATTTTTTGAAATTATTAAAACGTACATCGCACGTGTAAATTACTAGTAATAATAATATTATAATGGGAGAAGGCTTTAGTGTCATTTGTCATTTTGTCATTCTACCAACATGTGCAACGCACGTACATAACTAATATAAAGGAGGTTTCCGGTTCAAATCCTCCATACGTCAGAGTTTTTATTTTTATTTTTTAAAATTATTAAAACGTGCGCGCGTGTCAAAGTTATATTTTTTGTTTATTCTTCACTAATCTCTGATCTCTATATATCTCTAATCTCTAATCTCTAATATTATAATGGGAGAAGGCCTTAGTATCATTTGTCATTTTGTCATTCAACCAACATGTGCAACAAACATACATAACTAATATAAAGGAAGTTTCCGGTTCAAACCCTCCCTACGTTAGAGTTTTTATATTTATTTCTTAAAATTAGTAAAACGTGCATTGCACGTGTAAATTACTAGTACATGTAACTAGTATACACTAGTCCAATATTGCAAAAATTTATATTATATAATATAACTAGATTTGTCCGTGGACACGTGTTTATGACACGTTTTCAGAACGATACAACATATGAAAAGTAGTGTAAACAGTAAAATAACAATTATGTAGCTCAAGTTTGAATAGTATGAGAATAATTAGTTATAAATAAAAGTTCATGTTTCCATTAGTATATGTTGAAAATTAATTATAAATGGGGGTGTAAAATCTAACTTCTTAGAACTTTGAGGGCGGAAAATGATGAAATTTAACTGTTGAGGAGATATTTGTTATTTTCAATGTAACATTAGCAATAAAAGAACACAAAAAACCTGAAAATTTTTAAACCTGAAATCCAAAAATCTAAATTTTTAAGTAAATAGAGAGAAAATGAGAGAGAGAGAGAGAGAATAAGAGAGAAGGACAGAGAAAGAGAGAAATATGGAAGAAGAAAAAAATGAAGAGAGATAGTAATAAAGTAATGGGGTTTTTTTTTTTGTTTGTTGTTTGGGGGGGGGGGGGTGGCATTGGTTTTGGGTGGGAAATTTTTTGGAAGAAAAATATGTTTTGGGATGGTGAATCTGAACTGTTGATTTTGTTTCAATTGAAGGAGAATCACTTAATAGTTTTTCCTTTTTCAAATTGTCTTGTGTTCTATTATATAGATATGTAGTATAATCTGTACAATATTGCACATAATTTTTTTTCGATGGAAATGGATAGAGTCTTTCGACTCCAGCCACATCAGAGATAATATATAAATAAAATAAAAGTAATGTACAGTGAAGGATTTTACAAGAGGTAAAACCAGACAAAAGCGCTAAATGATTACAGACATTGCAGAAATAGAATAAAGTACAACAGCAAATGAAAAAGGAAAAGAATAGAGCAGACTGGCGCTAAACCCCAAACTCCGAGACAGCATGGGACAGATAGACCGTGCTGCAGAGACGCTCGAGGAGGGGAAAGCCCGCACTAGACTCCTCCATGATAGCCGAACAAATTGGAAAACGCCTAAAGAGACCACACCCACTAAGAACAGCACAGTAGCCTCTCTCCGAGAAAGCAGCGAGAGAAACAACTCGGGAGCGGCCACAGCGAGGAGGCTCACACCTCCAGAACATGCGCACCATGGATGAATAGCTAGCGCTGAGGCCCCAAGCACACAGAGAACAAAAGGTGGCCAAAAACAATCATGCCACCAAGAGAAAAGCCTACCGTCTGAGTGAGAACGCATACTCCGGCCACAGGAGCCACAGCATGAAACACAGTGCCAAAACAGATACCGCAGGAAAGAAAAAGAAGCCATACGACACAGAAAAGAAAGAAAAGCAGGCATCCGACACAGCAAAGAACACAAGAGTAGTAAAGAGCAACAATATCAACCGCAACTAAGTGCTAAAGAGCAGAAACATACCATACAAAGATGCAAGCACTGCATATATATATAAACCCAACCAAAACAGCAAGCCAGAGATCAGTCACAAAATACCTCTAGTACATAAGACTAGAGGGGAAAGAAAATATACCATACCCCAAAAATACAAGAAATAGAAGAACAGTACAGAGTTAAAGCATAAAGCAAAAACAAACAGGACTGCATCCCTGAAAAAACCAAAAAATTGTTGCCATATAAGAGCCCAGGCTAGAAAGCCAGAGAAGCCGAGTCAAGCCTGCAAGAAAGACAGAGAAAGGAAGCACCGCATTAAAAACAATAGGGAAAATTGGAAGAGAGAGTAGAGAAACATAAAGAAAACTAAGGCGTTAAAGCATTTAAATTATTAAGACAGCGGAAAGAATCAGTCAAAGTAAGTTGATCCAAAGGTATAGTGCCTTTATATGAAGGGCCCGAGCTCCAAAGATTGAATAATGCTAAGAAACTGTCAATAAGAGCCGAAGAGGAGGAACAGCGATGCTCAAACAAACGCTGATTCCTTTCTTTCCAAATAATCCAAATAATAATTTGGATAGACAACAACCAAGCGTTAATGAGCTTAGGATTCGAGGGAGGAGAAGACCAAACATCAGCTAAAGATAAGGGAGTAGAAGTGGTAGACCACGCGAGGGTGGAAATCTTCCACAACAGGAGAAAGATAGGGCAATGAACGAAAAGGTGATTAACGTCTTCTGGGTGAGATGAGCAGAGCGGACAAAGTTGTCCCAAAGCTAGGTTCCTTCTGTTAAGGACATCGACAGTTAGAAGTTTGCCATGGTAAGCCAACCAAAAGTTGATTTTCACTTTTAGCGGCGCCGCAGCGTCCCAAATGCGGTTCGCGATAGGAGATCGAGTCCCCCTAAAATTGAGAAAGTTGTAGAAAGATTTGACTGAAAAGGATCCTGACGCAGTCCAGCGCCAAACTATCCCCTCCAAAGGAGACCAAGCGAAGTCGTCGAGAAGAGTGATGAGTTCGGATAGAGATTGTAATAAAGGGGGGGGGGGGGAATCGGTAATAAAATTGATATGCCAATGGTGCGACCCGTTAACAAGAGTGAACGACTCCGCTACCGTAGCGGTAGGATCGGAGGCTAAGTGAAATAAGAAAGGAAAACTGGAAGAGAGTTTTGTGTTGCCAATCCACAGATCAGACCAAAATTTAACTCTCGACCCATCTGCGCAGGTGCGACGGATACTACAGTGGAACGCTGCTGAGGCTTTCCAGATTCCTTTCCAAAACGGAGAGGCAAGACGGGGAGCAGGAGCATCAAAATCTCACCATCGGCGATCACAAGAGCAATAATCTTTGATACACTGAATCCAAGGAAGATGATCGCGATGGTGGAGATTCCAAAGCCATTTACCCAAAAGAGCGATGTTGTGATCTCTGAGATCCAGAACACCTAGCCCCCCTTCTGCCTTGGAAGTACAAATCATCTTCCAATTACAAAGATGGAACCCAGGTTTAAAGGAAGAAGAGCCTGACCAAAAGAAATTGCTTCTAATTTGATCAATCCTTTTAATAACCCAAGCAGGAAGGTAGAAGAAGGACATATAATAAAGTGGCATGACAGACAACACTGAATTAACAAGTATTAATCTACCACCTCTAGATAACCGATTGCCAGACCACACACTAAGTTTGGATTCCACTTTATCAATCAGCGGGAACCAGTCGGGTCTATGCAATTTACCCCATCTAAGGGGAATGCCCAAATAGGTGATCGGGAAAGCCGCAGACGGGCAATTAAAAAAGGTAGCAATTTCTTCTTAGCGGTTGGGTGAACCACCCAACCAGAGGACCGAGGATTTTTGGAAATTGATCGACAAACCCGATGCGGATTCAAAACAGTAAAGGAGAAGTTTGAGATTCCTAAGAGAGTGGGCATTCGGCTTAATGAAGATGATGGTGTCATCAGCATACTGTAAATTAAGAACCCCTTCGAAATGGGGGGAGCGACCGAGACCCTCGATCATCTGCGCGCCCCTAGCGTGATTAAGAAGCCTACTAAAGACATCAGCAACAAGGGCAAATAGAAGGGATGAAAGGGGGTCACCTTGACGAAGCCCACATCTAATTTTGAATTTGTGGCCCTCTGAACCGTTAATAAATAAAGATGACATTCCGGAGAACAAACTAGATTTAACCCAAGAAATCCACTTGGGGCCGAAACCACGAAAAGAAAGAATGTCTAGAAGGAAATCCCAACTGACATTGTCATAAGCTTTTTGAAAGTCGAGTTTAAGGAGGATACCCTCAGAGTTAGATCTATGACAATGGGAGATGATCTCTTGCGCCGAGGCCACGCTATCGAGAATGAAGCGGTCCTTAATGAAACCTGATTGAGCAGAGTCAATCAAAGGAGGGATGCAATCCCCCAGTCTCGAAGAAAGAACTTTCATCACAATTTTGAAAGTGGTATTGATAAGACTAATGGGTCTAAATTGGGACATAAGGTGCGCTCCCACAATCTTGGGAATAAGCACAATATGCGCGTAGTTAATTCGATCAAAAGAGAAGTTACCAGAATGAAGATCTTGGAACATAATAAGAAGATCGTCCTTAAGAAATTCCCAAAAAGTTTGGAAGAAAAAGGCAGGGAAACCGTCCGGACCCGGAGCGGAATCACTTTTCAGGGCAAATACCGCGGATTTAATTTCTTCCAAAGAGAAAGGAGCCTCAAGGGCAGATAGATCATGGGTAGGGGAACCGTAAAGATTGAACCAGTCAAGAGAGATAGATCGGTGTTTGGGATGCCCTAAGAGATTCTTGTAAAAGGAGTGGAACTCCCGATGTATGTCAACATCATTGCACAGCTCCCCCCACTACTCGAAATGGACGAAATACGGTTGCAACGCTGCCTATGAGAAGCAAAGTTATGAAAAAAGGCCGTATTGGCATCCCCCTCCTTCATCCATCTAATCCTAGCTCTTTGAGCCCATTTGATGTGATCAAGGTGGAGGATATCGGCGTAATCTTTCTTGCAGGACAAACGCTCCAATCTATAAGAATTGGGCAATGGGCCCAACTCCTCCACTTTATTAATAGACTCGATGGAGTGAAGGAGAAAAGACTTGAGAAAATTGGTGTTGCGCTGACGCTCAGAGCGCCAGATTTTACAACCAAACTTGATGGCATGAAGTTTGAGCAGGATATTGCCCAAGCCGGAGGAGCCAGAGATTGAAGCAAGGCATTCCTTGACAAGGGCAACAAAAAGCTGATCCTGAAGCCAAAATTTTTCAAAGCGAAATTTGTGAGGCCGATTGAAAGGGAACTCTGCGAAAAGAATGATGGGCACATGATCCGACGAAGGATTGGGAAGGGCCTGAGCGAAAGATTGCTGGAAACGAGCGATCCAAGCTTGGGAGACCAAGAAACGGTCAAGCTTAGCAAAAATCGGCGGATCACGCTGGTTGGACCAAGTAAAAGATCTACCAGCAATCGGAATGTCTGTGAGCTGCAAAGAACGAATACAGTCATTGAAGGCACAAGAATGGGAGTTCGAGGCGGATAGGTGAGATCTTTCAGTCACAAAACGAGTGACGTTGAAATCACCGCAGAAAAAACATAGATCGGAGCACCAACTTTGTAACGAAAGAAATTCGCTCCAAAAGTCGGGCCTCCTTTCTGAGGACGAGGGGCCATAAACAAAGATGATCGTGAGTGGACAATTGAAGGTGATCCAGTGTAATTGCACTATAAGAAAGAAATTAAGGCGATGAACTGAGATAAGCGAAAAGATGGAGTGTTTGAAGCCAAACAGGATTCCTCCCCTAGAACCTACCGAGTCCAGAGAAATCCATTTGGAAATCGCGGACCCGCCTAGGGAGCGCAAAATAGAGGGAGAGGGGAGTCCAGCTTGGATTCTTGGATCGAAATAATATCACACCGAGAAGAAGTGATTAAAGCATTGACCGCCCTTTGTTTGGACGGGCAATGAAGTCCCCTGATGTTCCAAGACACACTAATCATGGGCGAAACGATGCTCCAAAACTCTACGACGTTCCTTCTTACGAAGAGAATGAAAACAAGGAGAGTTGGAAGGATCAATAATGAATCCCAATCCCTGAGCCAAGGACGCTAGTTCGGAATTGGGAAGCGAGACAAAAGATGGATTGTAAAGGGAACCTAATAGTGGGGTAGAAAAAAGGTTAGAAGGAGTAACTGGAGAAGATGGCTTAACGCCACTGGAATGACTAGCCCTACACGAGTCAGGAGAATAGGACACAACCCGGCTCAGACTATTTTTAGCCAATCGTCTCGCACTAGATCGGATCATCCGATGAGGGGCCAAAGAAGGAAGCTCCGGGATAGGAGTAGGAGATCCTCTCTCCTGCGATGGAGAACAGGGGAAGGATGAACTACCAGCTGGGGCGAGAATGACGGGTACAACCTGAATAAGAGTCGATTCCAGAGATGTGGAGGTAGAGAGGATGGGGAGATAGGGCGAGAAAGAGGGTAACAACCCCAAACCCTCCCGGACCTTCGTCACAAGAGATGGAGACATCCATCCTCGTAACAAAGACCCGAAAGTAAAAACACTAATATTATGCAACTGAAATAAGGATGCAAAAAGTACTAGAGGATAGCATTTCGAAATAATAAGCTGGAAACTCCAAACAGCCACAAAATGATAATCATGGTAAACAGAGAAAAGATCTGAGAAAGAGGATACCTATTTGGGAGAAGATCCCCGTTCCAGGTCAGCTTCCTCTTCTAAGAGAAGGGGATCTTGTTCAGTCCAGTCTGCGCATTTGGAAGGAGCTTTTAGGATGGCTTTCGAGGGTGAGAAAGCGGGATCCGATATCCGAGGAGTGGGAAAATGCACAAGTTGCTGAAATTGCTCCCAGTCGGAAGCAAAGTTTTTGTTAACCTTCCACTCAGGCCACCCAGAGGATGAAGCTTTACTCTTTGAAGGGGAAGAGAGGGGAACAGCCGCTTCAGTAGAAGCGGAGCCAAGCGGTTGCAGGGCAGCAGAGAGTGAGGGATTGATAGCGGCAGAAGGGGGAGGAAGAGTCAACGAGGCTCCTTGAGCAGCTTGAAGTTGTGGATTGATCCAGACCAGGTTAGGAGCCTTGGTCGGAGAAATCTTCGGCCGAGAAGAGAGCACATTCGGCTTACGAGGGAGGGAGGTTTTGTTGCGGGAAGAAGTCAGAGAACCAGGCTTGGCAATAGCCGCCTTAGCTTTAGATGAAGAAGCATCCCCAGGATGAAAAGCGCCAGAGAGATCGGACCCAAAATAATTCGCTGCAGTCCCAGACAGGTAAAGAGAGGAAACTTGAGAAGAAGAAACAGGGTCGTGGTAGTGAACAGATACCGGGAATGAAGAGATGCCATCGGTGAGGCAAAAAGCTTCAGTGCGATTGGAACGATCAAAGCAGCGAAAGACAGCCTCCACTTGAAGGCAACCAGAGGCTAATCTAGCTTTGGAGGAAATGCTAACGATGTCCCCGATGCATTTGGTCATATCACCAGCAACTCGAAGAGTATCACAAAACGGAGGCAAACCCACCAAAGACACCTTAAATTCAGCAGAAACGGGAACAGAGGAAGAGGATGGGGATTGAACCCAGCGCCTAACGGCCAGGGCAATTCCACCAATGGCAAGCGACGAGTTCGAGATAAGATCGTCTAACATCTTAGGCGATGGACAACGAATGACCATATCACCATTCGAGCAGTTATATAAAACCCAATCCCAGTCCTTGATATTACAAAAGTTGCAAAGAAAGGAATTAAGAGTGTAAAAGGGGACCGAACCTCCGACAAAGGAGATAGCTCCATAGGTACTGAAATTTTTCAGACGATCCGTCAGTTCGGATTTGGGGATGAAAACCTGAGTCACAGCATGCTTGGAGGAAAGCGCGGGAGTCACTGGGGAGGATGAGGGGGGGTAACAGATTTGTCACTCAAACGAAGATCCAGCGATGGCGTGGGAAGAAGAGGTGTAGAGGACAGAGAAGGGGTCTTCACAGGAATAGATAGTTTGGGAGGAGGAAGTTTGCTACGGAGAGAATCGAGGTCCACCGCAGAAATGACCTGATCAGAAATCGGCGTTCCTCGGGGAAGCCCTAAAACTTTTTGGAGCACGAAGCAACGGTGCTTCGCATGCCCATCTTTAAGGCAAAAGATACATTTCATTTTGTTAAGGCAGTCGATTTTGAGATGGCCAATTTGAAGACAGCGGAAACAAGTCGAACGAAGTCGAAGAGAAGAGGAGACGGAGTGAGAAGGAAGAGATGTGAGTGATGGGATAGAAGAGCGGGAAGAGGCAGAAGAGAAAGAGGCACGAAGCTTCGTGCGGGTGGGCCAAGAAGGGTCAGAACTCCGAAGCCCAACAAGGCCCGAAGGCAGAGCGGCCACAGTTTTTGTTTTTTTCTTTTTAACAACTTCGACCCAGGTAAGATCCATGGGCCTAGAAATACAAAAAGCCCACAAAAAGAAAACACAGAGAAACGTGCAGGGGGAAAGAGAAAAGAAAAAATGAGGTAGAGGAAGAAAGAAGACTGAAGAAGATGAATCGTAGGTACACGGAGTTGGTGTCGAACGATGGAGAGAGGAGGATGAGAAGAAAGCGCACAGCCGCGAACTCAGATGTCAGAGTGCTCCAGAGATGATCACTCTGATACTGAGAAAAGAAGAAGAAGGGCTTAATAGCCAAAGAGACGAAAGAAAAAGCACCTGGAGAGAGTGCTTGTGCAATAACGAGAACAATAATGGAGATCTTCGACAAATCAAAGAAGCAAACAAAACAGACAACGAGCATACATAAAAAACCCAAGATAAACGACACCACAAGCAAACAGCAAAGAACAAAGGCGAAACGAAATTGAAAACGAAATAGAGGGAAGAGACTTACAGTGCAGTGGCGAGCCAGATAAAAGACGGGAAAAAAGAATAAAGCGCAGACCTTGCGAGCGATCACCTGAAAAAATGCTGGCAGCTACGGCTGGAAACGAGAGGCAAGAGGTGAAGAACACTGACCCCTAGCTGGAGATAAGGTCGGCGGACGCCAAACCCTCGAAAGTAGGGCTGATAGCACAGCAACGGAGGAGGACGGAGAAAACGCACAACCGCAACAAGAACGGCGGAGATGGCAGAGAAGAGGAAAAGGGTTTGAAGGGGAGGGAAAGATAAGCCGGATTAATGAAGGGGAAGGGACGAAAAGGAGAAGAGATCGGCCGGATCTGAAAGATCACAGATGAGGGATGGGTGAACAGTAAAGTCGCCCAAAAAATCGCCCGTTAGAAGTGTCCCCGTAAAACCTATATCACTTGTATTGATTTTCCCAATATTGCACATAATTTTTAAAAAAAAAAAAAAAAAACTCATAACATAATTTTTTAAAAAAAAACTATTTTTGAAAAATTCATCTAATAACATTTATATAATAATGCAAGATTTTTTAGGTTCGATTAAGGGATATGATTCAAATTCAAAATTTGGAAGGAGAAATAGTGGGATAGTTGTCTCCTACTTTTGCTCTCCTTTTTTTTAAAAAGAAAAAATGAGAAAAATCCTTGAACCAAAAGTAGTTTAGCATAATATATTGTATAGATTGTTAAACATGATTCAATAAGATGTGCAATATAAGATCACACTTGCATGTTAATTTGTTTTGCACAGATTATTATTGATTATAACTTAATTTTATCTCTTACTTTTTTTTATATTTAAATATGATATGTATACTTTCTTTCATTTTTATATTTTTGACTCAAAAATAACAATAGGCATCATGTTTCATTAATAATAAATGATATTTATATGTTTTTATAATGTTAGAGAATGTATGCTTTTAATTTTAACAAATTTTTTCTCGTATATATTATTTATTTTAAATTTAATATATATCATTATCCATTATCTTTCATTTAAGGTGATATATGAGGTAAGAATTTGTATTTGAAAAAAATTTGCAATGTATGATAACATGAATGTATTATGTATGCATCCATTTTGGGTTAGTTTTTCTTATTTTTATTAATTTAATTTAATTTTAAATTATAATTTTATTTTATCTCTTATCTCTACTTATTATAATGGGAGAAGGGGTTAGTGTCATCTGTCATTGTTGTCATTTTGAATCCAACACGTGCAGCGCGTGTTGACAAAATGACCCACTTTGGTAAATATTTTCGAAAGTGGACCAGTTTGGTAAATATTTTCGGAAGTGGATCAGTTGGGAAATTATTTTCCTTTTTTTTGTCTTTTTTCCTTCTTCCTCCGCGTGCACATGCGAAAGTGGACCAGTTTGGAAAATATTTTCGACAGTGGATCAGTTTGGAAATTCTTTTTCTTATTTTTTTTGCCTTTTCCCTTCTTTCCCACGTGCATCGCACGTGCATGATACTAGTTATTTATGATTCTAAAACTTTTTTGAACTTTTTTTTAACATACAATTACATATCTAATGCTTAAGATAGTTAAAGCTGTAGGTTATCATTAAACATGGATAAATAGTATGTTAAACATCCGATGACTTGCGTGTCATGCATGAGTTCTCATTTGATCATAGCTTAATTTTATCTCTTATCTTTATTTAGTTTAAGTAAAATATATATATATTTACCTATTACTATAATATTAGGTTTGCCCGTAGACACGTGTCTACGGCACGTCTTCAGAACAGTGCACCTGTTTTGATTATATAAAATAGTTTTGAAGTCCAGCAAATTAATTGAAGTAGCAAATATATTATATAAGGAAGCAGTATATCTACCTTTAAGCTCAATCATCGCCTTCTTGATCATTAGCTTAAACTTACATGGAATGCATATAGTTTGTTAGAAACATTGCATAAAGTTTTTTAACTTTAGCATCGCTTTTAGATACTTGTAATAGTTATGGGACATTATTATATAGGTTTTGTAGAGCTTACTCTAATCTCATAACCATTATGAGCATGTCTAAATACAATGATAACACAAGTGCATGTGTGAAGGTATCTACAATACCAATAATCTTAATATTTGTTTGTCTAAGACTCGGTTTGCAATTAAAATACCTCTTATTATTATTTCAACCAAATGAAATACATAAAGTTCTCAAAACTCTAAACCAAGATAATCATTTCTTTTATCTCCACTTTGTCTCCCCATTGCACTTTTATAAAAATAAAATAAAATAAAATGGATAAATGACAAATTTATTTTAGCTGTCTTTCTTGAGTGGAGAGTTTGCACCCTTCACTGATAAACTCCATTCATCCCAATCCTATATATCCAAACATACACTAAAAGTTTTTATATGTTATGTTATCAATGGTTTAACCAGTGAAGGGAACACTTTATGATAGTATTTTCTCTTGTAGTAAAGAAATTAATGTTGCATATTTGCCAAGTTATTTTACGTTGCTGGTCAGCTTACCGGTCCTTTTATGGTTTGGAAGCCCAAATTGAGGCCACCAAATAATCCATCTCTCACTTGTGTACACCTTAAATCAAAACTAATAAAAAACTCATCAAATAAATCACCAAATTAAAATTTTTTAAACTAAAAAATAAAATAATTATACATCTCTGAACTTAGATCTCATTGACACACAAATTTCGAGTCAGCAAAAAAACTGAGTAATCCCCTACACACAAAATAAAAAATTAGAATGAGAATTCGGTTAATGAGATGAAATTAGAGTCGGCGCATCGCATATAGAGGCTCTCGATTCGGTGGAGGGGAGTCGCTTGATATTCGTGCTCGATTTGGTGGAGGAGAGTCACCGATACAGAATCAGCAGCGGATCAGATATCGGCGTCGACCTCTTCATTGGGGTTCTACATTGGATTTTGATTTGGATTTGCTTCGAGATTTTTCAAAATTTCAAATTTTCAAATTTTCAAATTTTCCAAATTTTCCAAATTTTAAATTTGCAATTTTTTATTTTAAATTTTAAAAAAATTTCAGTTTTTTAAAGTTTTAAATTTGTTTTATAATTTTCTACAATTTTTTTATAAGCTTTTGATTTTTTTTGAATTATTTTTAACGTTTTTAAAGTTTTTAAATTTTCAAAATTTTTAAAATTTCAATTGTTTTTAAAATTGAAAATTTTTATTTATTTATTTATTTTAATTTTTAATTTTTTAAAATTTTTTAAATTTTTATACAATTCTTAAAATTTTTAAAATTTTTGAAATTTATTCATTTTTAAAAATATATATTTTTAAAAATAATTTTTTATAAGTTTTTTGATTTTTTTTTGAATTATTTTAAAAGTTTTAAAATTTTTAATTGTTTTAGTTTTAAAGTTTTAAAGTTTTTTAGTTTTTTAATTTTTTGATTTTTTTTAATTTTTTTAATTTTATGTTCTTAATTTTTTGAATGGGAGAGAGATATAGAGAGAGAGAGATTAAATAAATAAAGGAGTTGAATTTGAATTTGAGTTTTGGGAGAAAACTTTTGGGAGAAAATGTGTTTTGTGAGGTTAGATCTAGGCCTTTGATTTTTGGGGATTGAAGGAGAACCACTTGATAGCTTTCTTTGTGTTTTATTATATAGATTATATGATAGTTGGTACAGTTCTAATTCTAATTAATTTTACGTTTATTTTTTATTTAGTTCAAATTTAAAATATATTATTATCTTTTATTTCTACACGAGCAAAAAAACTGCAATGTACGATAACTTGTACTTCTTATGTATGAACTGTTATTGATTTTCGTTTAATGTTTCTTATTTTATATTAAATTTATTTAATTTCAGTTTTAAAATTTAAAATTATTTAATCTGAATTTTAAATTTAATTCTATAATGATACATATAAATTAAAGTTAAATTTAAACTTAAATGTCATATCTAAATAGATTCAAATTTATCATATTTTATTTATCTATCTGGTTTAGGTTAGTTATATTAGTTTCAAAACACTGTCATATAAATTCACATTTGACAAACTAGCTCATATCAAATTGTAGTAGGTGGTTAAAAATCTCATTAGTCCTATGCAAAAATCTTGACTTGTATAAATTTTTTATCCTCTAGTTAGATATCATATTTAAATATAATCTTATTTTACGTGCTCAATTTATTTTTCTTATTTAGTCCAAATTAGATATTATCTAAAATTACAAAAAAGAAAAAACGAAAATGCTGAATTTATCTCATATTCATTCAAATTCAAATTACTGTAATACAAATATTTAAATAAAAATTTTGCCCATATAAAAATATTCAATTAACTGAATGCTTATCCAAAATTGTCAAAAAAATGGTTAGGGTTAGGGTTAAAATAAAAAATAAAAAATAAAAAAAAGGGCACGAAGAAAAGAAGAAGCAGCAGGCCCAACATCTCTCTCCTAGTCTCCCGCCCGACACCACCCACTCACCGCTACCTAGACCTGATGGGTAGCATTTTTTTAAACCGAGTCTGTTGCTGCTGATTTTGGTGTGGGAGCAAATAGATGAATTTGTGGATTCTAGAAGGGAACAAATAAGCAAACCTGTCGACTTTTACCAGTGTTTTGAGTCTTTTGACTGGTTTCTTGCCGCTGCCGTGAACCTGCAAAAAGTTCGATACACCGGGATGGATCCCGGCGACGAACCCTCCGACGCTCTTGTTAGTAATCTGAAGGATTATGAAAGATCTTTAGGTAGAAAAAGATTGATTACCTTGTCATGGTGGGAAAGAGGAGTATTTATAGTCGCCTTAGGAACCAGTTTCGAGATAAGAATAAATCTCTATTTCGGGATGTTTATGGATAAAAAAGAGTTTGACTCGTTTCATGATAAGGGGGACAGTTAAAACTGTCTCTTAGAGATAACCACGAATTGAACCACTCCTTATTAATTTGGGTTGGTTTGTAGTGGGTTGCTACCCATACCCAGTAGGACAGATCCGTTTTTGGGCTGTTGGGTTTTGAAGAAAGACCAAGTTCTCCATTCGGACCCGTTTGTATGTGGAATTACTATTTTACCCCTGAGAGGTTTAAGATTCGTGCCCGATTTGAACGGTCCCGATTTAATCTTATTTTTAGCCATATCACGAGCCCTCCACTCCTGGAGACTGAATGTAACAGTCTTTGAGGAGTAGTTTTGTTGTTCTAATGGCGTATGAGATTTTATCGGAGTTCTTAAAGGAGCTTGGATCTTGCTCGATGTGCAACGGTGTCAATCTGAGTTTGCAAAGTGCCCAAGATGATTCTCAAAATTTTTTGAATTTTTTCAAATTTTTGATTATTTTTCAAATTTTTTATTCAATCTTGTGAAGTGGTGATCTATTTTCAAAAAGTATTAATTAATCGTTCTAATTAATAATTATTTATCCAGGAGCTCAAAGATATTTCCACAAATTTATAATTATTTTTTAGAATTTTTAATTAATTTTCTTGAATTTTTAATCATTTTTTTGCAATTTTTTTAAATAATTAACCGAAATTATAATTAAAATAAAAGAATTAATCATGCGAACATCGACGTGGCACAATCTGGAGCGTTGATCAAGCTGTGGCGAGGTTTTCGGAGCGATCGGACGGCCAATCAGGGATTCAAGTTTCCCCGTATTTCGTCCGGGAACGCGTCTGTTCGGCGCATAGCGGCGAACGCGGCGAACGTCGTGTCGAACGTGGCGGACGTCGCGTCGAATGGCTGGCGAACATGGCATCAAACGCGGCGAACGACTGGCGAACGTTGCGTCGAACGCGGCGAACGATGCGTCGAGCGACAGGCAAACATTGCATAGATCATGGCGAACAATGCACCGAACGCGGCGAACGATGGCATCGAGCGACAGGCGAATGTTGCATCGATCGTGGCGAACGATGCGTCGATCGTGGCGGACGACTGGTCAACGCCATTTTGGATGTTTTTCATTCTGGACATCATCTATTTGGCACGCAGCGGCGAGCGTGACGAGCGATGCATCGAACGACAGGCGAGCGACACATGGCTTTTGAGCTGTTGATTGGTCAGTGCCATTTTGCCTGTTTTTCGTCCTAGACATCGTCTGTTCGGCGCCAATGACGAACGTGGCGAACGATGTGTCGAACGACAGGCGAGCGACATGTGGCTTTTGTAATGCCCCTGCCCCTAGCTCGGACAATTTATACAATTTAGAAGACAAATTATTTATAATATAGTACAACTGCTCACCACAGGCTGCCTCTCAAAAGGTGGTTAACCGGATTAGCGACTCTTGATCATAGGCTATTATATTTATATATTATTATATTCATTTCTATTCCCGATGTGGGATAAATCACTATCTTTTTTTTCTTAATTCAAACCAGTGTACAAACAGCACACTTCCATCCGGGTGGCCCCTCCGAGTGGCCACATCACCCCTGGGTGTCACCCCCATCACAAGCACACAACACTAAATTGTGCTGTTTACTTTCACGTGGGACCCCCCTACCATACAATTTACCATATTATTACAAGAATGTCATCCATGCATATTATCAAACAACCAACTCATTTCAACATATTTTATATATATATACACACACACGCGCGCGCGCGCACACACTTTTTGAAAATTATGGGGTGTTACACAGCCCCCCCCTTCAGAAATCAGCGTCCTCGCTGAACACGGGGCATGCACAATCTAGTGCGGTATCTACTTTCTAGCCGATGTGGAGTAGAGTACCCTAATTATGCTAGTTGCACCGTACCCCGATTCTGCAGGTTGTCCATTATTTTAGGCCCCAACCTCGCTCCCTCTCAGGCATACCTATACATCTGCTAGCTCCATCTCAGGCATACATCTCACCCACTCTTACCCACACTCGGTGTCGAAAGTCGACTCTGATACCATTTGTAACGCCCCTGCCCCTAGCTCGGACAATTTATACAATTTAGAAGACAAATTATTTATAGTATAGTACAACTGCCCACCACAGGTTGCCTCTAAAAAGGTGGTTAACCGGATTGGTGACTATTGATCATAGGCTATTATATTTATATATTATTATATTCATTGTTATTTCCGATGTGGGATAAATCACTATCTTTTTTTCTTAATTCAAACCAGTGTACAAATAGCACACTTCCATCCGGGTGGGCCCCTCCTACTGGCCACGTCACCCCCAACACAAGCACACAACACTAAATTTTGTTGTTTACTCTCACGTGGGGCCCCCTACCATACAATTCATCATATATATAATAAAACACAAAGAAAGCTATCAAGTGGTTCTCTTTCAATCCCCCAAAAATCAAAGGCCTAGATCTAACCTCACAAAACACATTTTCCTGCAAAAGTTTCTCCCCAAAACTCAAATTCAAATCCCCCACCCAAAACAACTCCTTTATTTATTTAATACTAGTATTATAACGTGCTGTGCACGTGGGGAAATTTTGGGAGGAATGAAAAGGACAAAAAAAATTTTACCTACACGTGCGTTGCACGGATTGGGTTAAGGACAAAGGCCTTCTCCCATTATAGTAGTAGAGATATATCTCTCTCTCTCTATCTCTCTCCTAAACAAAAAATTAAGAAAATAAAAGTTTAAAATTTTAAAAAAAATAAAAAAAATTTAAAACTAAAAAAATTAAAAATTTTAAAACTTTAAAAATAATTCAAAAAAAAATCAAAAAACTTATCAAAAATTATAAATAAAAATAAATTTTTTAAAAAATTAATAAATTTCAAATTTTTAAAATTTTTTAAAAATTGTATAAAAATAAAAAAAATAAAAAGTTTTAAAAATTAAAAAATTAAAAATTTTAAAATTTTAAAATTTTTGAAAATTTAAAAACTTTAAAAATAATTTTTTTTGATGATATGGATAGAGTCAAACGACTCCAGCCAGCAAATGATAATATATAACAGAAAAACAGTTATAAAAGAGGTTTTACAAGCGGTAAAACGATGCAAAAGCAATAAGAGATTCAGATGCCGGGGGAACAAAACCCATCCCCTAATGAAACAATGCTACATAAAATAAAAAACTAAACACACAGATCTGAACATGCAGAATCCTCAGAACAAGGAGCAATCTCCACCAGCGGTGTAGCACAAGACACTACCGGAGCTCCGGAGACTCGCAATCTCCGAAGAAAACTATGCTGTAATCTGCTCCAAACTCTCAAAAGGAAGCACGTGGGACCAAAGTCCAAAACCCCCCGAGAGGATATCAAGAAAAGCTGAAGGAGCTCAATAAGGATCCTCTCCGGGCTTTGACAGCGCAAGCGAACAACGACACTTCGGGAGCGGAAATGGAAGTACTTGGAACGCCAAGAACCAAGCAAGATATGTCATATCTAACATCAGATGATACTCAGAGAAAGATGCTACTCAGCGCTCGTAGACGAGATGGGCAGAAAAAGAATCGCTACACAACCAACTAAATAATAGTCGCGCTAGCCCAGATGCACAGATCAGACAATCATAAACATCTAAGCAAGAAAAGGTAAAGAAAACAAAAAGCAATATAAAACATCCATTAAGGATGATTGCGAATGAAGGAGCGCACAGGGCCAACTCCCATTCACTAAAGACACCCTCGATCGGGCCAGCAAAACAGCATAGATACAGGTAACACTTCGGGAGATCGAAGTTAAGAACTAACGAAATACAGTCTAAAACAGTACTAGAACAAAAGGAGAGTAAACAACCCATATAGAAACATTCCATGATCCTCCCAACATCAAGTATGATCCATAGCAAGCTACAACTTCAGTACCATCATAGCCAGCAATATAAGGAGCAACTGGTAAGGGACACAGAGGTCAACGGATAAGAAGCTGGGGCATACGCCTCCCCAAAAACTAGGCAGAAGGTCCGCCAGCCCCGAGCCTGAGCCACTGCCCCAAAAAACAAAATATGAGGTGCCAAAAAACTCCTTAACCCTGCAAACATCATACGCAAAAAGAATTATCAGGAAAAAGAGAGGATTAAATAGACTGATGAAAGAAACTATCCCAAAAGTAGAAGCTACAGAAATAAGAAGAGAGCATTCGACGTCCAAAATAAATCCCAATGAGAAGCAAATAGTATAGCATTAAATAGCATTTAGATTACGAAGACACTGAAAGGCATTCTCTAGTCTACCAAAGAGAAGAGAATCTTTAGCTTTGAATTTTAAAGAAGATGACCAAAAGTTGAAAAGGAATAAGAATTCATCAACTATAGAGCGGGAGGAAAAAGTAGAGTGGCGGAAAATCCTCTTATTTCTTTCCATCCACGTTATCCACACGATGATTTGAAACGACAAATACCACGATTTGTGATAAATGTTATTAGAGGGGGGCGAAGCCCAGACGCTTGATAAGCTTGAAGGAGTAGTTGGCACTTCCCAAGTGTTGTTGGAAATCTAGATACCTAAATAAATAGATAAACCTAGACACAAATTATAAAACCTCGCAAGTGCACGAATCGTTTATAGAATCGTAGTAATAGCAAGGGTCGATCCCACAGAGATTGTAGACCTCAACTTACTAATCAATAAAACTAATAATAAAAATGAATAAGAGTTGTCATAATATTCTAAAAGAACTAAAAGATTAAAACTAAGATGAGAGGTGTTGAATCACAAATATCTCTTGAATAGTTGGGTTGTTGATCTCCACCAATAGTTAATAATGCTAAGCTACCTTCTGAACTTACTTCTAATTACTCATGTTTGTTCACTTCAAGGGCATGGTATCTACTCCTTAAAGTAATGTTTCCCTAAGCCAAGAATTAGGCATGGTATCTACTCTAATTCGTTTCTTTCCGTAAGTATCTAGCATGGTATCTACTAAGTTATACTTAGAGAAAACATAAGAACAGTGGAAACGAACAAACACTTAAAGTTCTAGAAATTGGTATCAGATCTAGATCCTCTAAGTTGATTGAACCAAGAACCCCTAAAGATTCTTTTGTTACAAATTATGAGCACGAGATTCGGTCGTCTCAATATGCTCATATAACAGATTCAGATAAATGATATCCAAACTTGAGCTTCCCAAGTTCTGTACGTCAGTCGACTGGCTCTCACCTCAGTCGACTGCTCTCAGTCTTGAAAACTAGTTTGACTATCATAAACCTATACCAATTCAATTAGATTCAATCAATAAGTAACATAGAAGAGTTCAGAAGAAAATAGCATTACATAACTACGGTTTCGATCTACCCAACTATGAAATTAGTTCCACATAATAATAACTTTATTGCTTAACAAGTTTGAATACATGATCAACATAAAAGAATAAAGAGAGAAGAAGAAATAAACTAATGGATTCCGGCAATATGGTCGACTGGCTGTCACACAGTCGACTGCCTTCTGGTTGCTGGATCTTCTCTCTCCTTCTTCGATGTTGATGGAGTGATGCTCTCGATGTTTGTTCAGGAACTTGGTGATTGAGTCGCTTCCCAGAGATATATATGATGATCCCCTTTTCTAAGTTGACCTCTTCTGATATTTATAGAGTACGGCTGAGAATTAGGGTTTCCACTTTTTCAGGAAGATCCTTCTTTATTTGATTTGATGATTAATATCTTTCTCTTTTCTCCTTTCCTTATCCGTTCACCTCGTCCACTTGGAAATACCCTGTTTTTAGATTTGATTCGCTTCATAAAATCTTGATTCAAAATAGATTTGAAATTAGATGCAGGTGTATCTTTGAAGATTTAATTTGTTTACTCCGCCGCAGACCAGTCGACTTATCTCTAGACCAGTCGACTGAGTCGAGACTTCTGTAGATTTCATCTTTGATCAGGCCAGTCGACTGCTCTTGGGAATAAGTCGACTGTTCCTCTACATTTTTCTGTGTATCATCTTTGAAGTCCTGAATCTGCTTCGTTTTGCTGTTTTACGCTGTTTCCTATGGAAAAGAGAGAATAAGAGTTAAATACCATATATAGAGCTTTTAAATGTCTAATTATATTAAGATTATTGCTCTAAAAAAGTGAATAATAATGTGTTCATCAAATACCCCCACACTTAGCTTTTGCTTGTCCTCAAGCAAAAAGTGAATTTATGAACAAGGGAGTATTAATCAGAATAAACTCAACCATCAAGATTTCTTATTATGTGGACATCAAAATGAAAAATATAAAACTACAAACAATTTCAGATAAAGTAAAATTAAACATACCCACTTTCTCTAGTGCAATTGTTCAGTCATAATCCCCAAACTTAATCATATTTGTCATGCGATTAATGTAGTTATAGTATGCAACTACTCAGTCTGTGATTATCCCTTTTCTCTACTACAAATCCAGTAGCAAACTAGAGGTGTTTTTTTTTTTTTTTTTTTATTTATTTTTTTTATTTTTTATAGTCTCTTCTTTAAAGTTGTCACTTGTCTTTTGACGCGAATGCGAAACATTTGTGATGTATCCACCCGGTTACTCAACAAGTCACAAACATTAAAGTGCTTTGCATACTCATATTTCAAGTTGCCGTTTGACGTAAAGGTAAACATTGGTGATGAATACCCCTAGTTACTAAGCGTTCAAAACATTGGAGTAGACTGACTTTATTCAAATATATACATATATTGTATCACTCTATTTACTTAAACTCGATTTAGGACTAGATCTAAAGGGAATAATTATCAGAAAAAGCATCACATTTGTTTATTATGTATAATCGCATGACTCGCACAATTTTGTAGGGAATTATGAAACTCAACAATCCTAAAGTAAATAAGTATCCTTACTCTTATTTTATAAGAAATTTTTTATCCTAAAAAAATTCAAAAGATTCCAAATATAACTAACTAATACCCCCACACTTAGATGGAACATTGTCCTCAATGTTCGCACAAAACATAAGATGTAGGCATGTGTTACCATCTAGTAAGGAGAGACTGAAAAATAAAAATGAATAACTAAAGAAAGTAAAGGAAAGTGTAAATACTCCCCTAAAAAGTTGGGTTGCCTCCCAATAAGCGCTGTGTTTCATGTCTTCAGCTAGACATGATGAGTCATGCTATGTATTGAATGGTTTGAAGATTCACATCTTCCTCGTGTGGCTCTAGACTCATCTCAATGTATGGCTTCGCCCTGTGTCCGTTTACCTTGAATGTTTGATTTCGTTCATCGCTGTGAACTTCCAATGCACCATGTGGAAAGACTTTTGTGACAATATATGGTCCATACCATCTTGACTTGAGCTTGCCTGGAAAGAGTCTTAATCTTGAGTTGTAGATCAATACCTTTTGTCCTTCATAAAACTCCTTCCTTGCTAATTGTTTATCATGGTACAACTTGGTTCTTTCCTTGTACAATTTTGCATTTTCATATGCATCGTGCCTCAATTCTTCAAGCTCATTTAGTTGCAATCTCCTTTTGTCACCTGCCTGTTTCATATCAAAGTTGAACTTTTTGATAGCCCAATAAGCTCTGTGTTCCAATTCTACCGGTAGATGACATGCTTTTCCAAAGACCAAACGGTATGGTGACATGCCAATGGGTGTCTTGAAAGCGGTTCTGTAAGCCCATAATGCATCGTTCAAGCGTAGTGACCAATCCCTTCTGCTTGTATTGACTGTCTTTTCCAAGATGCTCTTGATCTCTCTGTTGCTAATCTCCACCTGCCCACTGGTTTGAGGATGATATGGAGTTCCCACTCTATGTGTAATCCCATATTTCTTCATCAAAGAAGCAAATGGGTAGTTATTGAAGTGGCTCCCTCCATCACTTATTATTGCTCGTGGTGTACCAAACCTAGTGAAAATGTTCTCCTGCAAAAACTTGACAACAACTTTGTGATCATTAGTTCGTGAGGGGACAGCCTCGACCCATTTAGACACATAATCCACACCAACAAGTATATATAAATAACCAAATGAGTTAGGAAATGGACCCATGAAGTCGATTCCCCAAACATCGAAAAGCTCGATTACTTGTATGTTGTGTAGTGGCATTTGATTTCTAGAAGAGATGTTGCCTGTCCTTTGGCATTTGTCGCAAGTCCTGCAAAAAGAAAAAGCATCTTTGAATACTTTAGGCCAATAAAAACCAGATTGCAATACCTTAAGTGTTGTTCTCTTTGGCCCAAAATGTCCTCCACATGCATATTGGTGGCAATGTTGTAGAATACTCCTTTGTTCCTCGTCTGCCACACATCTTCTTATAATTTGATCAGAGCAAAATTTGAATAAATAAGGATCATCCCAATAATAGTGTTTGCTCAGATCCACCAATCTTTTCCTTTCCTGATGTGTCATACCTGGAGGAAAAACATGAGCAGTTAGAAAATTGACAATATCAGCAAACCAGGGGAACTGTTCAGAGGGTCCAGTCGACTGGTGGAAGGACCAGTCGACTGCCCCGAGAGTTTGAACATTTATTTCAAATAGATGTTCATCTGGGAAATTTTCATTCAGCGGGGGCACAATTCTCTCTTCCTCCTGAAGTAGTCTGGACATGTGATCTGCCACAACATTGTCGCATCCTTTCTTGTCTCTAATCTCAAGATCAAATTCTTGAAGCATCAGCACCCATCTGATCAACCTAGGCTTAGCTTCCTTTTTAGCCAACAAATATCTCAAAGCAGCATGGTCAGTGAAAACAATAACTTTAGAACCAATTAAATATGATCTAAACTTCTCTACAGCAAAAATAACAGCTAACATTTCTTTTTCGGTGGTAGAATAATTTAGCTGTGCATCGTTTAGAGTTCGAGAAGCATAGTAAATAACATGGGGTTTCTTATTGATTCTTTGACCTAAAACAGCCCCTAAGGCATAATCACTTGCATCACACATGAGCTCAAAAGGATGGCTCCAATCTGGTGCCATGACAATAGGTGCAGAAATGAGAAGAGTTTTCAATGTAATAAAAGCATTAGTGCACTCTTCTGTCCATGTGAATTCAACATCCTTAGCCAACAAATCACAAAGGGGTTTGGATATTTTGGAGAAATCTTTTATAAATCGTCTATAGAACCCTGCATGTCCAAGAAAACTCCTAATACCCTTAACTGTAGTGGGAGGGGGTAGTTTTGATATTATATCTATTTTGGCTTTGTCTACCTCTATGCCTCTTTTTGACACAACATGCCCCAAAACAATACCTTGTTGTACCATAAAATGGCACTTTTCCCAATTCAGCACTAAATTGCATTCTTCACATCTTTTAAGAACAAGCTGCAAATGGTTAAGGCATTCATCAAAACAAGATCCAAAAACACTAAAGTCATCCATAAATACCTCAATAAACCTTTCCACCATATCTGAAAATATGCTCATCATGCATCTCTGAAATGTAGCTGGAGCATTGCACAATCCAAAAGGCATCCTCCTGTAAGCAAAAGTACCAAAAGGGCATGTAAAAGTGGTCTTTTCTTGATCTTCTGGAGCAATAGCAATTTGATTATAGCCACTATAACCATCTAGAAAACAATAATGACTATATCCTGCTAATCTTTCTAACATTTGATCAATAAAAGGAAGAGGGAAGTGATCTTTCCTGGTTTCATTATTCAACTTCCTATAGTCAATGCATACCCTCCATCCTGTGGTTACTCTTGTTGGGATAAGTTCATTCTCTTCATTTGTTACCACTGTAACTCCACTTTTCTTAGGTACTACATGTATAGGACTTACCCATTTGCTATCTGAGATAGGATAGATGATGCCAACATCTAGTAGCTTCAAAATTTCTGCTCTTACCACTTCCTTCATGTTGGGGTTCAGCCTTCTCTGTGCCTCCCTGCTAGGTTTTGCATCGTTCTCAAGGAGTATTCTATGCATGCACTTGGATGGACTTATTCCTTTGATGTCTGCAATGGTCCATCCTATTGCATTTTTGTGTTCTCGCAATACCTTCAGCAGCTTTTCTTCTTCTTGTGCACTCAAGTTCGCAGCAATTATTACTGGTAGCGTCTGGTTCTCGCCCAAAAATGCATGCTTCAAATGGTCGGGCAACTGCTTAAGTTCTATGTCTGGGAGTTTCTGTACAGTCGACTGGGCCATGTCAGCAGTCGACTTGTTCTGGGTGTCTGGGTTTGGTCGACTGGTTAGAACACCAGTCGACTTACCCTGTTCATCAGTTGCCTGATCTGTAGAAGAACAATTTTTATCAGACACCAATTTTTCAAATAAAGGTGCAGGCTTACCTGAATATGACTGTGGAGTTTCAAGGTGATGTACTGTCTCTGCAATCCTCCAGTCATCGTATTCCTGTTCAACATGAGATAAAGTTAGAGATTGAGTGATTGTGGCTTGTAGTGGTTCAACGCTATGTACCTGAAATGTTTGATCAACAATCTCCTGCACCACATCAATATTATAGCATTCATGATCATCTTGTGGTAATTTTAGTGTATCAAACATTTTAAATTCCACTTTTTCTCCGTTTATCTTCATACTTATAATGCCCTTTTTAACACAAATTTTTATATCAGCTGTACTCATAAAGGGCCTACCTAATATGATCGGTAGAGATGATGACATTGAAGATTCCTCCATATCTAACACAACAAAATCAGCAGGCAAAATAAAATCATTTACCTGAACTAGGACATCTTCTAAAATACCTCTAGGTCTTTTTATGCTGCGATCAGCCAATTGCAAAGTGATGGATGTTGGCTTGAGTTCCCCCAATCCAAGCTTTTCGTAAACCGAGTAAGGAAGAAGATTGATGCTTGCTCCCAAGTCTAGCAGTGCCTTTTCAAAGAAGTGCTCACCAACCTTGCAAGGAATGGTAAAACTACCTGGATCCTTCAGTTTAGGTGGTAATTTTCTTAATAACACAGCACTCACTTCTTCTGTCAAAGCAACATCCTCCTTAACCTGAAATGTTCTTTTGTGAGTACAACAATCTTTCAAAAATTTGGCATAAGAAGGAATTTGTTTAATAGCATCAAGTAGGGGAATATTAATTTCTACCTTTTTGAGAGTTTCAAAGATGTCATATAAATGTTGTTCTTTCTTTTTATTGACTAACCTTTGAGGGAATGGTGGTGGTACTGTCCCTACTTTTTCTCTTACCTTATTTGTCTCCAAAGCTTTTGAAGGTTGTGTGTCTGGTTTGTCTATAGGTGCTTCAACCTTGTTATCAATTACCTTACCATTTCTTAAAGTAGTCACTGCTTGGAGTTGTTCTTGACCTCCTGGGTTTGGTATGGTTTGTGAAGGAAGTTCTCCTGCCTTTCGTTCGCTTAGCTCTTTTGCAATTTGCCCAATTTGTGTTTCTAACTTCTGAATTGCTTGTCCTTGTTGGTTGCTTGTTTGATGTTGTTGTTGGAGTAATTGAAGAACGGTGGACTCAAAATCCAACTTCTTCTGTTCTGGGGCTGGTCGATCAAACCCACTTCCCATCTGAGGGTTTCGTGCATGTCCTTGTGTGAATTGATTCCCTTGATTATTTTGATTATTGCTCCATGAGAAGTTTGGATGATTCCTCCATCCTGGGTTATATGTGTTCGAGTATGGATTGTTCTTTGGTGGAAACACTCCTCGACCCACATAGTTCGCATGCTCCTGATCTGTGAAAGTAGACATGGGACATGTATCAGTTGTGTGATCTAAATGAGAACAAATTGCACACATTTCATTTGTTTGATTTTTAACTCCACCCATTGTCGACATTGCATTAACAAGCATATCAATTTTCTTATTCATGTTTGCCATTTCTAATTGAATGTTATTACTATTAGAGATTTCGTAAACTCCCTGTTTTTTCGTAGGTCCCCTTCTTGTTGAGAATTGTTGGGAGTTCTCGCTGAGTTCTTCAAAAAGTTCAATGGCTTCTTCTCCACTTTTCCTCATCAAAATTCCGTTGCAAGCTGCATCCACAATTGCCTTATTAGTATCATTTAAACCTTCATAAAAAGCTTGTACCTGATCATCCTTAGGCAGATTGTGAGTAGGACACTTGAGAAGCTTGCTTTTGAAATCCTTCCATGCCTCGAAGAATAAATCTCCATCCTTTTGTTGGAAGAGTTGAATCTCCCTTTTTAGTTGTTTGGTTTTCTGGGCCGGAAAGAATTCTTTTAAAAATTTCGTTGCCAATTGCTCCAATGAATTAATTGATCCTGGTTCCAAAGAATTATACCACAACTTAGCATTAAGTTTTAAAGAAAAAGGAAACAAGATTAACCTGATTTGTTCAGCGGTAAGCCCTTGGACGCTTTGTGTCCTGCAAAGATCGAAAAAGTCTTGCAGGTGAAGATGAGGCTCTTCATCTGGTTTGCCACTAAAGTGGGGAACCATACTAAGTAAATGAGGAGATAGGTGCATGTTCCCTGTAGCATTAGGTTGAAAAGCAATGCAGGAAGGTTGCTCAATATTCTTAGGAGTGAATTTGTCCTGCATTGGCACTCGATTTTGTATTTCTTCAGCCATTCTTCCCTGTGAAATCTGTCTCTGTCCAGTCGACTGGGTCCGTACAGCAGTCGACTGGTTGGCTGAAAACAGCTTACCTAGTCTGTGCAAAGTTCGTTCTGTTTCTGCGTCAATAGGTAGTAGCTCTGGACGAAGTGATCGTCTACCGTGCATTCACCGAAGTCCTGTAACCTAAAATAAAAATTATTAATAAAAGAAAAGAAAAACTAATAAAAATTCTACTGACTTGTAAGTTAAAATACTAAACAATCCCCGGCAACGGCGCCAAAAACTTGTTGTTGGAAATCTAGATACCTAAATAAATAGATAAACCTAGACACAAATTATAAAACCTTGCAAGTGCACGAATCGTTTATAGAATCGTAGTAATAGCAAGGGTCGATCCCACAGAGATTGTAGACCTCAACTTACTAATCAATAAAACTAATAATAAAAATGAATAAGAGTTGTCATAATATTCTAAAAGAACTAAAAGATTAAAACTAAGATGAGAGGTGTTGAATCACAAATATCTCTTGAATAGTTGGGTTGTTGATCTCCACCAATAGTTAATAATGCTAAGCTACCTTCTGAACTTACTTCTAATTACTCATGTTTGTTCACTTCAAGGGCATGGTATCTACTCCTTAAAGTAATGTTTCCCTAAGCCAAGAATTAGGCATGGTATCTACTCTAATTCGTTTCTTTCCGTAAGTATCTAGCATGGTATCTACTAAGTTATACTTAGAGAAAACATAAGAACAGTGGAAACGAACAAACACTTAAAGTTCTAGAAATTGGTATCAGATCTAGATCCTCTAAGTTGATTGAACCAAGAACCCCTAAAGATTCTTTTGTTACAAATTATGAGCACGAGATTCAGTCGTCTCAATATGCTCATATAACAGATTCAGATAAATGATATCCAAACTTGAGCTTCCCAAGTTCTGTACGTCAGTCGACTGGCTCTCACCTCAGTCGACTGCTCTCAGTCTTGAAAACTAGTTTGACTATCATAAACCTATACCAATTCAATTAGATTCAATCAATAAGTAACATAGAAGAGTTCAGAAGAAAATAGCATTACATAACTACGGTTTCGATCTACCCAACTATGAAATTAGTTCCACATAATAATAACTTTATTGCTTAACAAGTTTGAATACATGATAAACATAAAAGAATAAAGAGAGAAGAAGAAATAAACTAATGGATTCCGGCAATATGGTCGACTGGCTGTCACACAGTCGACTGCCTTCTGGTTGCTGGATCTTCTCTCTCCTTCTTCGATGTTGATGGAGTGATGCTCTCGATGTTTGTTCAGGAACTTGGTGATTGAGTCGCTTCCCAGAGATATATATGATGATCCCCTTTTCTAAGTTGACCTCTTCTGATATTTATAGAGTACGGCTGAGAATTAGGGTTTCCACTTTTTCAGGAAGATCCTTCTTTATTTGATTTGATGATTAATATCTTTCTCTTTTCTCCTTTCCTTATCCGTTCACCTCATCCACTTGGAAATACCCTGTCTTTAGATTTGATTCGCTTCATAAAATCTTGATTCAAAATAGATTTGAAATTAGATGCAGGTGTATCTTTGAAGATTTAATTTGTTTACTCCGTCGCAGACCAGTCGACTTATCTCTAGACCAGTCGACTGAGTCGAGACTTCTGTAGATTTCATCTTTGATCAGGCCAGTCGACTGCTCTTGGGAATAAGTCGACTGTTCCTCTACATTTTTCTGTGTATCATCTTTGAAGTCCTGAATCTGCTTCGTTTTGCTGTTTTACGCTGTTTCCTATGGAAAAGAGAGAATAAGAGTTAAATACCATATATAGAGCTTTTAAATGTCTAATTATATTAAGATTATTGCTCTAAAAAAGTGAATAATAATGTGTTCATCACCAAGCGAGCGCAGTAATCTTCCAGAAAGGACGCGAGAATTCGCAAAAAATAAATAAGTGGTCCACATTTTCTGGTTCAGAGGAGCATAATGGACATAATTGGCCCCACGCTAAATTCCTCTTGTTGAGAATCTCAACAGTCAATAGCTTGTTGTTGAGGGCAAGCCATCAAAGAATTTTCACTTTAAGTGGGACACAGGTCTTCCAAACGAGATCAGCGAATGGCGCAATAGTTCCCCTAAAATTGAGAAAATGGTAGAAAGATTTAACCGTGAACGTACCCGATCTTTTCCAACGCCAATAAACATCATCCTTATCCTTCCACTCATAATTTGAGATAGAATAAAGAAGATCGTTAAAATCAGATTCTAAGTGAGAGGGGATATTGGTCAAGAAGGGGATCGACCATTGCCTAAGGGAGTTGGAAAAAATGAAGGAATCGGCTACTGAGGCCATGGGATTGGCGGCTAGACGGAAGAGAGCCGGGTAAGTAGTAGCGAGCTTAGAGTTACCAATCCAGTGGTCAGTCCAGAATTTGGTCCTGGAACCATTGGAGCAGGAGTGGGCTAAACCACATTGGAACGCCTCCGATGCATTCCCAACCCCCTTCCAGAAATGGGAGGCATTACGATGACTCGAGATAGGGAAATTCCACCACCGATTCGCAGTGAAGCACCTAACCTTGATACTATTGATCCAAGGTAGGTCTTCCCTTTTAAAGAATCTCCATAGCCATTTGCCCAGAAGAGCCAGGTTCTGGTATCTGAGGTTCAACACTCCTAAGCCCCCAGCTTCCTTGGAAGAACAAATAAGTTTCCAGTTGCTCAGGTGCGAACCTGGCTTGTAGAAGGATGATCCTGACCAGAAGAAATTACTTCTGATCTGATCGATCCTCTTGATGACCAAAGAGCTTATAAAAATAATTCAAAAAAATCAAAAGCTTATAAAAAATTATAGAAAATTATAAAACAAATTAAAATTTTTAAAAAAATCAAAATTTTTAAAATTTTTTTAAAAAAATTTAAAATAAAAAAAATTTGCAAATTCAAAAAATTGAACATTTGAAAATTTTAAATTTTGAAATTTTGAAATTTTGAAAATTTGAAAAATCTCGAAGCAAATCCAAGTCAAAATCCAATGTAGAACCCCAATGAAGAGGTCGACGCCGATATTTGATCCGCTGCTGATTCTGTATCGGTGACTCTTCTCCACCAAATCGAGCACGAATATCAAGCGACTCCGTATAGGCGACTCCCCTCCACCGAATCGAGAGCCTCTATATGCGATACGCCGACTCTAATTTCATCTCATTAACTGAATTCTCATTCTAATTTTTAATTTTGTGTGTGCAGGGGATTACTCAGTTTTTTTGCTGACTCGAAATTTGTGTGTGAATGAGATCTAAGTTCCGAGACATATGATTATTTTATTTTTGGGTTTAAAAAATTTTAATTTGGTAATTTATTTGATGAGTTTTTTATTAGTTTTGATTTAAGGTGTACGCAAGTGAGAGATGGATTATTTGGTGGCCTCAATTTGGGCTTCCAAACCATAGCAGGACAGGTAAGCTGACCAGCAACGTAAAATAATTTGGCAAATATGCAACATTAATTTCTTTACTACAAGAGAAAATACTATCGTGAAGTGTTCCCTTCACTGGTTAAACCATTGATAACATAACATATAAGAAGTTTTAGTGTATGTTTGGATATATAGGATTGGGATGAATGAAGTTTATCAGTGAAGGGTACAAACTCTCCACTCAATAAAGACAGCTAAATTAAATTTGTTATTTATCCATTTTATTTTATTTTATTTTTATAAAGGTGCAATGGGGAGACAAAGTGGAGATAAAAAAAATGATTAGCTTGGTTTAGAATTTTGAGAACTTTATGTATTTCATTTTGGTTGAAATAATAATAAGAGGTATTTCAATTGCAAACTGAGTCTCAGACAAACAAATATTAAGATTATTGGTATTGTAGATACCTTCACACATGCACTTGCGTTACCATTGTATTTAGACATGCTCATTGTGGTTATGGGATTAGAGTAAGCTCTATAAACCTATATGATAATGTCCCATAACTATTATAAGTATCTAAAAGTGATGCTGAAGTTAAAAAAAACTTTATGCAATGTTTCACAAACTATATGCATTCTATGTAAGTTCAAGCTAATGATCAAGAAGGTGATGATTGAGCTTAAAGGTACATATACTGCTTCCTCATATAATATGTTTGCTACTTCAATTAATTTGTTGGACTTCAAAACTATTTTATATAATCAAAACAGGTGCACCGTTCCGAAGACGTGTCGTAGGCATGTGTCAACGGGCAAACCTAGTATTATTACAAGAATGCCATCCATGCAAATTATCAAACAACCAACTCATTTCAACATATTATATATATATATATATATTTGTACACTTTTTGAAAATTACGGGGTGTTACAGCTTTTGAGTTATTGACTGGTCAACGCCATTTTGCCTGTTTTTCGTCCGGGACATCGTCTGCTCGATGCCAATGGTGAACGTGGCAAACGACAGGCGAGCGACACGTGGCTTTTGAGTTGTTGATTGGTCAATGCCATTTTTCCTATTTTCATCCAGGACATCGTCTGTTCGGTGTCAATGGCGAACGATGTGTCGAACGACAGGCGAGCGATACGTGGCTTTTGAGTTATTGACTGGTCAATGCCATTTTGCCTGTTTTTCGTCTGGGACATCGTCTGTTCAGTGCCAATGGCAAACGTGGCGAACGATGTATCGAACGACAGGTGAGCGACACATGGCTTTTGAGCTGTTGACTGGTCAATGCCATTCTGCCTGTTTTTCGTCCGGGACATCGTCTGTTCAGCGCTAATGGCGAACGTGGCGAATGATGTATCGAACGAAAGGTGAGCGACATGTGGCTTGAAGTCTGCTGTGCGAGTATTTGACAAGTTTCTGACGGTCCAACTTCTTGGACGGTTCGACTTCTGTCGTTTTGCATTTTTGTCGCTTAGGATTATGCGCCTTTTGGGCTTCCTAAGGGCCCATTACTCTTTCGGCCCAAGCCCCCCAAGCTTGGCTATAAATCCCCTCCCCCTCTTCTCATTTCACCTCACTCTCTTACTTTCACCTCATCTGAAAATTTCGTACTTAGGCGCTTAAGCAAGTTCCGGTGATCTTTTCCGTTCTCCGGCAAAGTTTCCGATAGGACTGTAAATCGGACCGGACGGGATCGGACAGCCATATGTTCAAGCTCGGACCGAAATTCTACTCGGACGGGCTTATGTTCGGCTCGGTCTAGGTCGGACAAAATTTTTATAGTCCGGACTCGGTTCGATAAAGCATCGGACAGCAATAATATTCGGACGAACTTATGTCCGGCTCGAGCTCGATAAAGAATCGGACCGAATAATTTGTTCAAATCAGTTCGTATAACAGGTTGGACGGTCCACAGTCGGACCATTTCTCGAGTCGGACTCGGACGGACAATGGACTGTCCTGTTCATTTTACACCCTTAGTTTCCGACCGTGCACGTCACATCAGAAGGTAATTTATTTTTGTTTTAAGGGATGTCTAGGGTATCGTCTGGTGAAGAGACCACCCCTTCAGGTCAGGACGAAGTGCCGCCACTGACCACTTCTTCTAAGTTGACAAAGGGAAAGGCATTGTGGTTCAACCTTTGCCGGTAGTAGAGACAATTGTGGAGAGAGAGCGGAGGATGGGCGAGTTCGGAAGGCATTCGATCGCTGTGTCTAGCTTGGGAGTGTTGGATCCTGTAGTCAAGGCAAGAAACACTAGAGGGGGGTGAATAGTGTTTTATAAAAAATAATTGCGGAATTGAACTTTTCTTCTGCCCAGTCGACTTGAAAAGAGAAACCAGTCGGCTGGGGCGACAGTTAAGAAGTGTATTTTAAGACGAGTCTGATTAGTCGACTTACCAGACAAGTTTTCAGAGAGAAAGTAGTACAAGTTTGACCAGTCGACTTAAAAAATGACACAGTCGACTATCTAGGCAAGTTTTACAGAGAACTTAAAAAGCAAGAAAATAAAATGCAAGTTCAAAAAGATACAATCACAGAGAACACACGATGTATCCTGGTTCGGTTCTCTCGACCTACATCCAGCCCCCAAGCAACCTACTTGAGATTTTCCATTATTCTTGAAAAATATACAAGAATACCTTACAGTGTTAGACAACAACCTTGTCCAACCCGTAGTCCTTTCTCACTACTAGAGAAAGCAACCCACTCTTCCACCAAAAGTGAAAACCTGACTCTACACCCTACAGCCCTACTCTCCAACCGAGAGGAACCACTCTCACAACCCGAGAGTGAAGATCAACAACAAAATGTTTACAATCAACCTATAGCCTTGTTGTGAATGTGATTTTGTGCGTGGCTATTAGGTCAACTTCCGAAATCAGTCTAAAACGAAATCACTGTTATACTAGACTGATTTCAGAGAACCAAAAAACTTAGAGAATTTGAAAGCTTGTGAACTCTTGTTTTCTTTTTGAAAATAAGTACTTGTTGTAGTGTTGTAACCTTTTCCAAGTGATTTCTACACTCTATTTATAGAGTTAGAATCACTGGACGTTGAGAAGCAGTTGTACCAATTGTCAACAAACGAAAATAAAACTTTTAAATTCGAAAAATCAAGTTTTGAAATCAGTAAACTGTCAAAACGACTGGAACAGTCGACTGGATTGCCGTTATGAGTCGACTGATCAGAGTTTGAATAAGTTCAGATAGTTTCGTAATAGGACAATCAACTGGTGCTTAATGGCGGTCGACTGGTACTTAACAGATGAGCTTTTCAATCTTATTTCGATCTTTTTAAGTTTGAAAAAGAACACTCAATTATTTTAAAGATATGTGTGAGTGTGTGTGACAAGGCTATTACAGAATTTCTTAGACTCAATAAAATAAAAAAGTTACAATTGTTACAAGACACTTAATACAACAAATTGAAGCATATGTCTTGTCTTGTGTCTTGAGTTTTGAGATGGAGCTTTTAGCCTTCGTATTTTTCTTTGAAGCTGGCAACCTTGTAGCTTTCTTGATCAAATAGCTATAAGAGCTTTGTTTGTGGCTTTGCTTGATCAACTTGCTTGAAAAGCTTGTTTAGAACATTTTGCCTTTGTGTATATATCCTGTAATATATAAGAAGTGGCATAACAACTTTGCATTATGTTGTAATCATCAAAATCAAGAATCAACAGGGTGGGGTTCGACAATATAGCACCGAAGAACTGAGGCGTGTAGAGCAAGGCATGGGTCGGTACTATGAAGAGAACGAACCACGAGAGCACACCGAGGCGAACGATATTGTTTTTGTACTTACAGAGGTGGACCTTCGCACCATAAGGAAGTGCTTCATGATCCCTCCGGAGTTCGACCTCCTTCTTCCGGGCCCCGGGGTTAGATTCTGGTCTTCTTTCTCCCCCGATCTATGCTTGTTTCCCTTCGACGCCTTAAACGTGGGTCTCCGCCTCTCCCTTCATCCGTTTGCGAGGGAAGTGCTGCGATGGTATGGTGTTGGCCCGATCTAGCTTATACCGAACATGTGGAAACACGTTACGGGGTTCGTGCTGCATTGTCAGGCTGTGAGAATTGAGCACTGTCTCAACATTCTTCGTCAGTTATACAAGATTCATCAGAAGACGCGAACGGAGTATCTATTCTATCTCATCGCTCGGAAGGGAGTCAAGTTAGTCAATATCCCTGACTCAGAGAAGTATTAGAGGGACAAGTATTTTCTGATTCGGAGTAAGGAGTCGTGGGACATCCCAACAGTCTGGAGGGAAGACGTGCCAAGGAGAGCGAAGGCGGAGCCGTCTCTTAGCCCCGAAGAAGATAGGATGGTCGGAATTCTTTTGGATCGACCGACTCTGCATTGGAAATATATCTCAGAAGATAATCTCTTTGGGGGAGGGGGGGTCTAAGCCTGATGAACCCTAGTATGCATTTTCTTTTTATTTGTCTTCATCCCTTAGTTTGCACGAGTTCTTCAAGTTTTTTAACACTTGTTTTTTTTCTTGCAAGAGAACCATGCATGGACTTTGACGACATCATGAGTAGGCGTTTGGTCGTGAGTGGTAAGCGGGCCGATGAGAGGAAGAGGAAGCGCACAGTCGTTCGACCATCGGCATGGAAGGTGACCAGAGGCGAGAGCGGTGCTACTCTCGTGGTGGATTTAGAGTTTATGCCTGTGGCTCCGACCATTTCATCAGTTGGTGATCTCCCCCTTTTGGCGATGCTTGCTCTTGAAGTTCCCCCTCTCACTGCGGCAGCCGAAACGATCCTGACCGATGAGTTAAAGAGGATCTTTGTCCCCAACTGGAAAGTGCAGAGGTACGATGGCTTCCTTGGGGACTCGACGAGGTGCATGGACACTGTTCGTCACTTGGCTATGCCCAAGGACAAGGCCTCCATGGAGCACGGGACTGTGGGCGACTCGGCTTTAGAGATTGCAAAGGCACAAATGACCGTAAGTGTTCAATGCCTTGCTCAGTCGTAGGTCTTATTTTGCAAACCTCTCTCACTCCTCGTTCTAAACTTTTGGTTCTTGCTTTCTCGCAGTCGATCTACCATTTTAGCTACCTGCTGAGGCAAATGGCAGAGCAGGAGCGGGAGTTGAAGGACGTGCACGACCGAGAGAAGGTCGAGCGGTCGAAGGCGAAGAAAGAGTCTGAAGCGGCCGTTCTCTTGGCAGAGTCTCAAGCTGCTAAGATCACTCTGCTGGAGGCGACACTGGCGAAGGCGAAGGAGAGCGCCGAATTGGAGAAAGAGGATGTCGCTCAAGAAAGGGTTGCAGAGAGGGAAAAAGCAGCTCGGGAGAAGGAGGCAGCCATGCGAGAGGCGGAGGTCGCGGCGGAGAAGAAGTCCATCAGATATTTGGAGAAGAACATGAGGAAGGTGTACGCCAGGGCTTTGAACGACGTTGGCAAGCACATCCCTGACTTCGATCGCTCGGGGTATCGTTTGTTTCCTGACGATGAGGAGGATGGCGAAGAAGAGGAAGAGGTAGAAGGTGAGGAGGGGGAGGAAGATGTTGTGGCGGACCCCCAAACGGCCATAGTGATAGTGCCGGAGGCGGCTGAGGGGAGCGGCCATGCACTAACTCCCCTCATAGATTCGCCCGCCGAGGTGGACACTTGACCTCCTTCGCAGCTTCTTTTATTTTATTTTGTCGTAGATTTCTCATCGTGTTCTGGTTGTAGTGATGCCTAATAGTGGACTGGCCACCGCTTTTGTATCCCTACTAAGTAATGTGAACTCTTTTTTTGTGCGGTAACGCTTGTGACTTTTATTCAACATAGAACTATCTTGTAGCCCTAGTTGGATATGGAGTCATGTTTTTAGAATTGTCTCGATCTAAGAGATTTTCGTCTCTTTTGTTGGATTTTCTAGGTCAGCGAGGTGCAACATCTTCGTTCTGAGCTTGGCGTCGTCAAATTGGGGTTAGCCCGGTCCCGAAAGATGCTTTATAAGGCCGAGCGAAAGGCATGTCACTTACAGGTGACCCTAGCTCGTTGAGATATTGAGATGAGGTGCCTTGAGGAGAGGACTCATGAAGTGCCACCCGAAGGCGAGGATTCCTGCCCCTCGATGGTGGTCAGTCAAGGTTTGAGACTCAAATTCCTACGTCACTTTCTATTTGAGGTGAGATCCGAGATGGACGAGTTGAAGAACGTGGTTCTTGAAAAGAGTCTGGAGGCAGCGCATCTCCGAAAAACTATCTCTAATGTTTCTCGTGGGGGCAGTTCGGGCTGAATGCCTCGCTTGAAGATTAAAGTGATGGACGAATCATTGAAAGAGCGGGTCGTTGAACTAGAGGTGGAGAACCTTCGTCTGCGATGGCTTTCTGAGGAAAGTAACGTCAGGAGCACTTCCTGCCCCCGGGGTGAGTACACTCAAGGAAGGTCGTTACACGAATTAGCACTTTGTTTGCCTCCGGTTTTGCGACGTCCTGCGGACGCGCAAAGTGGAGTGGTCGGCTCGTCGAGTGGACGTCTGTTGGGGCAACTGTTAGGCTCTCGGGAGCCGATGACCCTACTCGGCTTGCTGGGTTAGAGACTTCTGCGAAAATAAGGCGATAGCAACACAGCATCTGCCGGCCCCGCGTGTCGCTTAACCAAAGTATCCCGCTCCCCAGAAGGGGCTAGAGCGGAATTTTGTAATGTTGTAGTCTTTGTTTCATATGAGTTGCATCTTGAATCTTGATGAAAATAATGTATGAGTTTTTGGTATAGAATTAGACTTGTATCCTAAATCTTGATGAAATAATATATTGCATCCTTTGATATGGTAACAAGCTTTTTTGAAGAGTTTGTGTTTGGCTAACTTTCGGAAGAGGAGTTCAACAGTTGTAGGAGCAATTTCGAATGGTGAGATACTTTGTACTCGCTCGTTCGCAAGTAGCAAACGTTGCATCGAACTAAGTGTTTGACTCTGAACTTGTCGTTTAGAGAGTTTCAACAGTTGTAGGAGCAATTCCAAAAGGTGAGCTACTTTGTACTCGCTCGTTCGCAAGTAGCAAAAGTTGCATCGAACCAAGTATTAGACTCCGAACTTTTCGTTTAGAGAGTTTCAATAGTTGTAGGAGCAATTCCGAATGGTGAGCTACTTTGTACTCGCTCGTTCGCAAGTAGTAAAAGTTGATCGAACCAAGTGTTGGACTCCGAACTTGTTGTTTAGAGAGTATCAATAATTTTAGGAGCAATTCCGAATAGTGAACTACTTTGTACGAGCTCGTTCACAAGTAGCAAAAGTTGCATCGAACAAAGTGCTGGACTTCGACTTGTTGTTAAAGAGAGTGTGTGCTAGGTGAAACATTAAGAAAATATTTTTTCTGGGAGAGAGAAAGAGAGGACTTTCTTTTTATTAAAAATAACTACCAAGTGGGTGCTTCTGAGTTACAAGCCACTATTACATTTGCAAAAAAAAGAATGACCAAGTAAGAAAGGAACGACTTAGGAATGCTCTAGAGCTAGATAGAAATTGCTTGGAGAGGTATTTTGACACCCGCTTGGTACTTCAATAAGTGCTCCGCATTCCATGTCCTTGGCACTCTCTTGCCCCCCGGGTCTTCAAGTTGATAGGCGCCAGGTCGGACAATTTTGGAGATCCTGTATGGTCCTTCCCAATTAGGTGCTAGTTTGCCTCTCTTGCTTGGAAAAGAAATTGACGACTTAGCACTAAATTTCCTTCTTTGAGATTTGTTGGGCGGACTCTCTTGTTGTAGGATTGCTCGATCCTACGTCAATAAATTTCTTGCCGAATGGAGGATCTCTCGCAGATCTCATCGATGAGGTCCAAGTTGCCACGAAGCTCATTTGCATTTTGCTCTTCGTTGTAGGCGATCAAGCGGGGGAAGGGTAGACCGACCTCTAGTGGGATAACGGCTTCGGAGCCGTAAGTAAGGTTGAAGGGAGATTATCCCGTGGGGGTTCTCTTCGTAGTGCGATAGCTCCATAGCACATTGGGGAGCTGCTCTACCCATAACCCCTTAGCAAACCTGCTCAGTCTCTTTTTCAGGCCGGAGATAATTTACCGATTGGCGTTCTCTGCCTGACCGTTGGACTGTGGGTGGGAAATTGAGGAGAATCGTTGCTGAATGCCCAGATCTGCACAAAAAGTGCGGAAGGCTACCCCCGTGAACTGGGTCCCATTGTCCGTTACCAAGATTCGAGGAGCACCGAATCTGCAGACAATATTTTTCCAAAAGAAGCGCTGCACTCTATTCTCCGTGATCGTCGCTAGGGGCTCTGCTTCGATCCATTTAGAAAAATAATCGATCGCCACAATAAGGAACTTTAGCTGGCCCGGTGCTGGAGGGAAAGGCCCGAGCAGGTCCATTTCCCACATTGCAAAAGGGGTTGGACTAGATAGAGAGGAGAGCTGGGCTTGAGGTAAGCGAAAGATTGTGGTGAATTTTTGGCAAGGGCCACATTGGCGAATGTGTTGTTCGGCATTGCAAAGGAGAGTGGGCCAGAAGTATCCATAATTCAAGATTTTGCGGGCAAAGGACCTTGCTCCTAAATGAGCGCCACACATCCCTTCATGGACTTCTTTCAAAGCATACTGGGCATCCTCGGGGGAGAGACATCTCAAGTAGGGTCCGCCATCTACTTGAGTGTAGGAGCATTTGTACATGACTCCCTCGATGAGTGTGTACTGCTCGGCTCTGGTTCGGATCTTTCGATCCTCTTTAGGGTCTAAAGGAAGGATCCCATCTCTGAGGAACTCGAGCAGGGGCCTCATCCAATTCTCCCCGAGTTGTAAGGGCAGCGTCTCCATTGGCTCGGGATCTTCTTCATCGATGCTCAGCCTCAGGAGAACTTCTATTAAGACAGTTTGTTCGATTCCTTGGCGGGAAGAGGAAGCTAGCTTCGAGAGGGTGTCCGCCTGCACATTCTCTTCTCGGGGAATTTGCTGGAGTTGTGCATCCTCGAAAGAGACCATCAGTTCCTTGACTTTGGCCAAGTACTTGGCCATGCAACCATCTCGCGCTTTGTATTCCCCTGATACCTAGTTTACCGCCAGCTGCAAGTCGCTAAATATCTGTGACATCCTAAGTTTTCAGCTATAATTAAATAAGAGTTGTTCGATTTCACTTGTTGTACACGTGCAAATTTATTGTACATTTTTTCCTAAGAATTATTCTTCATGAACCAGTGTTTTAATTATTCTCCTTCTTATTTAGAAAGCCTAGGTCTATTTGTCTCTTTCTAGCCCACCATAATTAATTAATCAATTTATTTAGAAACCCATGGACTTTTAGCCCATTAGTGTGAGCCCATTAATTAAATCCTCTTTTATGAACATGACTTGTAGTGTAGACTAATTTTGTAACAAATTAAATTAATTAAACTTGTACAAACTAGTAACTAGGGGTGTTTGAGTAGCATGTGCATTGCACTAGCACGTGCTTGGAGCCTTCCTAGGGTTGGCCGGATGGCAGACAAAGAGAGAGGGGGAGATGGAGGTAGTGGAAAGGTGGTTTCTCAATCATGGGTAGTTGCTACAACTCCCTAACTCATCCTGGCCTTTGATCTCTAACCATTTGGATTAATCCTAGCCAACTATTTTACTCAAAAAAAATGTATAAATACCCCCCCCCCCCCTCACTCTCTTCATAAATTGCACTTGAAAAATTGAAAGAAAGAAAAGACATTTTGTGAGCAAAAGATTAAGGGTATTTTGTGAGATTAAAAGATTGAGAGCTTGTGTTGTTCCCCTTCCAAGGAGTGGCCGGCCTACAACATAGGAGCAAGAAGAAGAGCACGGGTTCCATCAAGCTAGGAGGAGAAGTCAATTGGTGGCACAAGCTAGGAGGAGAAGGAGTCATTCGTTCATTCTAGGAGATTTTAGGAGTTCTTCATTTGTTTCTCTCCATAAAGGTGGGTGATTTTCTCGAACTTCTAACTAGATATCATGCTAGGGTTTGGATCGATAAAATTAATAAGAAAAGCCCAATTAGAATAGTCATGTGTTGTTATAAGGAGACAAATTGCAAATAATGTGAATGCTTGTTAAATTGAATGTTAGTTGATGCAAATTATAATTTTTACCTTAGAAATTACCATGCTACCATGAATTATGTGTTTGAGATGTATTAGATTAAGAAAGTTGTGTTAGTATGGCTAGTTAATTGAATTAGAATCATGGAAATATGAATTGCCTAAATTGACTTGATAATAGTATGAAAAGCAGAAATTTTGTTGTAGAAATGCTTGTACAATCAAAAAAAAAAAAAAAAAAGAGTTATGGAAAATTGTAGTGCTAAGACATGAAGAAATTATCATTGCTTCCTCATTTTCGAAATTGTAGACTAAAAATACAAGTAGAGAGTAAAGTTTATGTTTTTGTGTCAAATAATAACTTTTTTTTATTTACTGATATACTGTAAATTTATAGAGATATATTCTAGAAATTTAGAATACAAGTAGAGAAGAAAAGAATTAAAACACTTGATTTATGAAAAATTCGTATTAAACAGAGAATTGAGTTATAAACAATTTTTAACTCAACTCAATCGAGTTAGTCACTTGGACTTATTGGTTTTTGGGTGCGCCACAGAGCACTTACTGTTGCTCGGGTCTGGTCTTTGGTTGTGGGTTCGAAACTGGGCAGAGCCCCTTTCATTTCAAATTTTGTTTAAAACCGAAAGACCCAAGGTTTGACTTATGTGGACTTAAGTCCGTTTCATATCGTTCAGGAGCGTGGACTTAAGTCCGTTTCATATCGTTCACGAGCTTTGGGCTTTCTGGTCTTCAGGTGTGCCACAATAGGGTTACTGTAGCGTGGGGTTGCCTTGAGTCTCGGGTTTGAAACCTGGTCCTGGCATCTTAAAAACATTTTTTTGATTTTTCTTTTTATTTTAGAGTTTTATGGACTTTAAAAATTCAGAAAAAATACTATAATTGTTATAAAAATATCTAGATTTCATGAAAAATATCTCTACAATATTTGGTCTAATAAAATGAGATTTAGAGGTAAAAGTTGAGTAAAGACAATTGAAAGAACTCCATAGAGTTGATGTTTGTGGGTATAAAAATTTGATTAATTCTAGAGAAAACTTCTATGTAGTTTATAAAATGAATTTTTGTATGGAAAAATAAAGTGTGATTTATTATGGATTTTATTCATGAAATTGTGAAATTTTTATGCTTGGGAAGTTTACTTAAGATATAATTGTGATTTTGAATTAAGTAAAGGAAAAAAATGATAATGTGAGAAATAAAGGAATTATATGGAGATTCAATTATGAATGTGAAAGGAATAATTTAAAATTGTCACTTTATGCATGAAATTGATGCACAAGAATGAAATAGAAATCATGTTGATTTATGAGAAAGATTTTATGAGTATGAATACTCAATTTTGTGAACATGAAATGAGATTAAAGGACTAGAGTGTAGCTAAGCCTCATACCGGCATTGAATGAATCCTTTGAGATAAGATTTGAAATGAAAAGACCAAGTTTGGGTCGTGTTGTTGAATTAATGGTTAAGACCGGTATATGGGGAGTGCTAACTCTAGAATGTTGATTTTATTCATGATTCAATAATTAAGGATTAGATACATAGTGAAGATGTGATGAAAGTAAGAGAAAAACACGAGTATGGGGGCCATCGGATTGGCGGTGTGAGAGTGATTCATAGGTTGCCTGCTTGGTACGTCATGTCATGGCATGAACACTACTCCGGAATTATCGTCCCGAATGCGACGCTTGTGGGGTGTTTGGTGACTACGGGTGGTGCCATCGTTCCATGACAGAGGCTGAATTGTCCATAGGCTTTGCATGATGCATTATGTCACGACGTGGGATTCCCCTCCAGGCTGTCTGGACATGGGTTCGTAATTCATAAAACATCTAAGATACTTACCGTAGTTATCGTAGTAGTTTAAGTCATGGCGAGGGATCGAACCCTACAAGATGAAGAACGATTAAGGGCTTGCCCTTGGACCTATGTAGTATGAAATGCATAGAATCCGAACAAGTGCGCATTAGTGTCATATAACATAAATAATTGCCTTAAGGACTAAGTGCACATTCACACATGACATCAATAGGATAGTCCCCGTAGCTTTGTTTTGTGACAAGTGTGTACTTTCTAAGTAAGAAAAATTGATGCATTATATCCTAGCGTCTATTGAATGAACTGACGTGCCCACAGTTTCTATGCAGGATAAAGTGAACGAAAAAGACTAAGGAGGAATTGATGCTTAAAGAATTATTCAAGTGTTGTTTATTCCATTCATGTAATTATTGTAAATTGCTTCCGCTGTTAAAATGTAACTCTGATGTAATAAATTTTTTTTAATTCCTTGTAAAATTGTACGAAGAGAAGTGTAAAGATCCTGTGGAACTTCGAATTCGGTCTTATTTGGAATTCAGGGTGTTACAATATCTTGACACGTATGGCCCTGGCCTTACGAGCCATACACAGGCCGACTATAAGGACTTCGTATTCAGCCTCGTTGTTGGAAGTCCGAAAATTGATACGAAGTGAGTATTGGAGGATGAAATCATCTGGGCCAGCCAGTATGACTCCTGCTCCACTCCCATCAGCGCACGAGGACCCATCAACATATAATGTCCAGAACGGGGGTTCCTCTACCGCTTTGCTGGTGTCAGGAATTATGCTTTCTACTATGAACTCCGCTAGGGCATGAGCCTTGATAGCGGTTTGAGGCTGATAGTTGATATCATGCTGACTCAGCTCGATGGACCACTTCATAAGGCGCCTCGAGGTCTCGGGCTTGTAGAGAACTTGTTTAAGTGGCTAGTCGGTAAGAACGACCACCAAGTGAGACAGGAAGTAGGGGCGGAGCTTTCGGGCCACCATGACCAAGGCATAGGTCATCTTCTCTAGCTTCAGATAACGGATTTCTGCGTCCCTAAGGACCTTACTCACATATTAGATAGGCATCTGCATCTTGTCTTCTTCTCTTACTAGAATAGTGCTCAGGATCTACTCCGAAGTGGCGAGGTATAAGTAGAGGGCTTCCCTAGGCTTTGGCTTGCTCAAGAGTGCGGGGTTGACTAAGTAGGCCTTGAGCTGATCAAAGGACTCTTGTTGCTGTTTCCCCCACTCAGAACTTGTAGCCCCCCCGAGTGCCTTGAAGAACGGGAGACATTTTTCTCCAGATTTGGAGGGAAAACATCCTATTGCCGCGAGGTGCCTGGTGAATCTCTGCACATCTTTAACATTGGAGGGGGGAGCCATGCTGAGTATGGCCTGAATCTTCTCGGGGTTGGCCTCTATGCTCCTTTGTCTTACCATGAACCCCAGGAATTTGCCGGATGAGACGCCGAACGCACACTTGTCTGGGTTCAATCTCATATCGTGTCTCCTCAACACGTTAAAAGCTTCTTGGAGATCGGAGACATGATTCGATTTGCTCACGCTCTTCACCAACATGTCGTCTACATAGACTTCCATGTTCCGATCGATTTGTTCCTTGAAGACCTTGTTAACAAGGCGTTGATAGGTGGCACCGGCATTCTTGAGCCCGAAAGGCATGACCCGGTAGTAATATAGACCCTGGTCGGTGACGAAAGAGGTCTTTGGAATGCCTGGAGGGAACATTCTGATCTGATTGTACCCAGAAAATGCATCCATGAAGCTTACGAGTTTGTGGCTCGAGGTTGCATCAATCAGGGCATCAATGCTCGGGAGCGGAAAGGAATCTTTGGGGCAGGCCTTGTTTAGATCTGTGAAGTTAATGCAGATCCTCCAGCTCCCGTTAGCTTTCTTGACCATCATGACATTGGACAGCCATTCCAAATAGTTGACCTCTTGTATGAACCGAGCCTTCAAGAGTTTTTCAACCTCTTCTTTGATGGCTTGCTGGCGCTCGGGGGCAAATTTACATCGCTTTTGCTGAACAGGTCTAGCCCCCGAAGCGACACTAAGGTGGTGCTTGAGGAGCTCTTCGGAGATTCCTGGCATGTCCGTCGCAGTCCAGGCGAATAGATCGTGATTTCCCCTTACGCAGCGAATAATGTCGGATCATACGGAAGGGGGAAGGACCTTGCTAACCTGAAACGTCCTGGTCAGATCCTCTTCCGAGAAGGCCACCTCTTCTAGCTCATCGATCGGCTCTGATATAGGTTGCCTACTCCCTTGGGGGACTTCAAGAGCTTCAAGGGAGAGGACCGGTCCTCTTACCGAGGTCACGTAGCATTTGCGGGCTGCCTCCTGGCTCCCTCTGACTTCTCCCACGCCCACTGTGGTGGGGAATTTCATCTTCATGTGGTAGGTCGATGGTATTGCCTGGAGAGAAGCTAGGCCTGGTCGGCCCAGGATGACGTTGTAAGCAGCCTTTACGTCCACCACCATGAAGTCCATCGACTCGGTTCGGGTGACAAGAGTTTTGCCAGCGGTTACATCGACAGTTAGACACCCTCGATCGTCGTTGGCACCCCTGTGAACCCGTGGAGAGTGTAGCCGGCGGGCTTGGGTCGATCGCTGGACAGCTTAAGACCCTGAAAGGCCTCGAGAAAGAGAATGTTGACCGAACTACCGTTGTCGACTAAGACCGGCGCACATCAAAGTTGGCCATGTGGAGGTTTATTACCACCGCATCACAATGGGGCATTCGGATGCCCTCCACATCTCTATCTGAAAAAGTGACGGGGACCCCAAGGACTTTAGGGGGAGGACGGTTTTGCACAGAATTTACTTTCCGGACGAAGGCTTTTCGGGAGGAGTTGAAATCTTCCCCATTGGGCCTCCATGGATGAGATGTAGGATGGCCTCTGGTTCGGAGTTCGGGGTCTTCGCGTGCCGCTCGGTTCGCTTATTTGCCCCCTAGGGGCGGAGGAGGATCTGCCCTATCCTTTCTCACGAACCTGGAGAGTTGCCCTCTCTGAATAAGGGCCTCGATCTCGTCTTTTAGGGCCCGACAGTCATCTGTGTCGTGGCCGTGGTCCCTATAGAAGTGGCACCACTTGTCCCTGTTCCTTTTTTCCCCAGAGTGTTCATCTTTGGAGGTGGTGGGAGAAGACCCTCCTTCCCAACCTCCATAAGGATGGCTGAGACACTCGCGTTGAGCGGAGTGAACTTCTCAAAGCAGGGAGGAGGGCAATGCTGGCCTCCGTTGTCTTTCTGGAACTTTTTAGCTCCTTCTTCAGTGCCCTTCTGTTTGTTTCCGGAGGACGACCCCTCAAGAGCGGGGCGGGTGAAAGCCTCTTCCGCTAGCATGTATTTCTCACTCTTAAGCAGGAGTTCTGAGGAATCCCGAGGAGGCTTCTTGGCAAGGGATGCTCTGAGGTTGTCGTTAGTGATGTTGGATTGGAAGGCAACAGCAGCCATAAACTAGTCCACAGAGGCGATGGATCTGGCCTCCACGGTGAAACGTTTAACATAGTCTCTTAGTCGCTCGCCCTTCCTTTGATGAAGCAATAGTAGAGAGGTGCTCGTCTTTTCAGCTCGACGGCTACTCACGAAGTGAGTCAGGAAGAGGCCCTCGAGCTGGTCGAAGGAGAAGATGGAGGTCGGGGTTAGTCGTGAGTACCATTCCCTTGAAGGCCCCTTCAGCATGGCTGGAAAAGTTTTGCAAAGAAGTGCGTCCGACACCGGGTGGATCATCATGAGAGTTTTAAAACTCTCGATGTGGTCGGCAGGGTCGGACTCCTCGTTGTATGATTCACACTGAGGGGGCTTGAAGTTATCTGGGACTGGTGCCTTTATTTTGGTTCGGGAGAATGGAGGCCTGCTGGGACGGAAATTCCTCACCCGTTGCTCTTCTTCTCTGTCTAGTCGGCCAAGGCACCTCTCCATCTCATGGAGACGGCAGTGGACCGAATCTTCCCTTTGGTCATACCTTGCTGACGCCCGAGACTCGTCCTCGTGCGGAAGGGGACTGGGAGTGCGACGACGATAGCTCGGGACAGGTTGAGGACTGGAAGTATGGCGCCAATAGCTTGGGGCAATTTGAGGATTGGAAGTACGACACCTATGGTTTGGGGCAGGTTGAGGGCTAGGCGCCCGTTGACCGTGGTCGGGAGCAACATTGAGGGCCCTCAGGACTGGCTCTTGAAATTGCTAGAACTCTGCCCTCGTAACAGGTGCCTCCCACTCTCGGTGGTCCCGAGGGGCGGATCGGTCAATTGGAGAGCGGCTTCTCCTTTGACGATGCTGGGGTTCGCCTCCTAGGAGAGTTGGACCTTCTGTGATCTGGCCTGCGGGGGGATTGGCCCCTAGGGGATTGGATCGTCGGACCCCTTTGATGCTCGGCAGGGGATCCCATCATGGGTCCGCCTCTCATCCAAGCAGGTCCGAAGGTCTATCTCGTGCTTTCGGTTGATAAGAACGTCACTGAGATCCTTCGGTGTTGGGGGGCTGTGAGAGGCCATGGAGTCGGAAGATGGGTTATGTGTGGAGACGTGATCACGATGAAGAGGTTGTTTTTGGCGACTCCGGTGGGAGGGTCCTACGGCAGCCCCTTGAGGCCCTTGAGGAGCATGCTGGACTGAGGTAGCTGTGGAAGAGGTTGTCCAGGCTGTGGCTGCTGGGCAGGTTGAGGGAGAGACTGTCCAGGCTGCTGGACTTGTTGAGCGAGTTGAGGGAGGACCTTCTGGAGTGGAGGAGGATAAGGAGCAGGTGTGGCTCTACAGTTAGAGGCTTCGTCTTCCTCTTCTTTGTAGGCATAGCTTGAAAACTACTTTGGCTGATGAAATAGGGCCGGACTGCTTTTTCTGTTTCCGATAGACGACGCCAATCTGTTGCTGCTGATTTTGGTGTGGGAGCAAATAGATGAATTTGTGGATTCTTGAAGGGAACAAATAAGCAAACTTGTCGAATCATCGGCGTTTTGACTGGTTTTTTGCCGCTACCGTGAACCTGCAAAAAGTTCGATACACCGGGATGGATCCCGGCGACGAACCCTTCGACGCTCTTGTCAGTAATATGAAGGATTATGAAAGAGCTTTAGGTTGAAAAAGATTGATTACCTTGTCACAGTGGGGGGAGAGGGGTATTTATAGTCGCCTTCGGAACCAATTTCGAGATAAGGATAAATCTCTACTTCCGGATGTTTATGGATAAGAAGAGAGTTCGACTCGTTTCGTGATAAGGGGACAGTTGAAACTGTCTTTTAGGGATAACCACAAATTTGAAGCACTCCTTATCCATCTGGGTTGGTTTGTAGCGGGCTGCTACCCAAACCCAATAGGACAGATCCATTTTTGGGCTATTGGGTTTTGAAGAAAGACCCAGTTTCCCATTCAGACCCATTTGTAGGTGGAATTACTGTTTTACCCCTAAGAGCTTTAAGATTCGTGCCCGATTTGAACGGTCCCAATTTAATCCTATTTTTAGCCATATCAGGGCCCGAACCCAGTTCTCACGGGTTGGTTGTGGGTCCAATATTTTGACCAGTAGATAAGCATGACCGAACCCGACTGACTCGATAACAATGTTAGAGGTAAACCTCCAACTTGCTCTTTGTCCTTAGAAATTTTAAACAAGAATCATATATGTTAATCAAACCTAAAAATATTGCAATATTGTATACATGTTATTATATGAATCTTTCAGCAAAAAAATGCTTTGTTATTTTCTAATTTTTGAAAATTCTGTGCAATATTGCAGAGGGTTATGCTAGTAATATCTTATGGAGGAAAATCTTTAAAAAAAGTAAAAAAATATAAAAACAATTGAATTCTATATTTTTACTACCATCACCATCACAAAAATTCAATACTATATTTATAATAATAATAATGAAATCTCAATTAAAAGAAGAGACGATATCTATAGAGGAGCTGATCTTCATATGATGTATGTGCACATATCATATTAAACTAAAAAGTTAGAAGTATTTATATTTTTAGGGGTTTTTAAAAAGGTGTCACGTGGTAAATATTTGTCTTTTTTAAGAGATAAAATACATTGTGGGTTCTTAAAAGGTGCCACATGGTGAATAATAGAGATACACATTTGTGGGTTTTTGAAAAGTGCAACATAGCGATATTTTTAAGATAGAAATACGTTATTATTATTATATGGGTTATTAATTAATTAAAAGGTGCCACATTGCGAAATAATAAGAGATACATACGTTGTTGATTTTTATAAGGTGTCACATAACATTTTTTTGTAGATAGAGATACTTTTTTATTCTTATATGAGTTCTTAATAAATTAAAATGTTCCGCATGACAAAATTCTGGGTTCATAAAAGGTGTTACATGGTGAGATAATAAGAGATACATATTTTTTTGTGGATTCTTATTAAAATGTTCCACTTGTCGAACTCTGGGACATTGAACTCATTAGAGCATCCACAGTCGTGTGCTATTTAAGCATTAAATGCATTTTATAGTAAACCACCAGCTGCGGTCGTTTGCTATTTATGCATTTTTTGACAAAAAAGCAACAGTAGATTGCTATAAATGAGAGTAGATATAAGAGAAATGCATATTATAAAAGATGCAACTTAAAAGTCCATCTCACAAAAAAAAATATTTTTTAAATTCTCCGACGCAACTTCAATTTCCGTCGCTCCCAAAAAAGTTAAATTTTCGTAATTAACCCCCCCGCCCCAAAATAAATAAATAAATAAATAAATAAATAAGTTCCGTCCAATGGGGTGGGCCCTGCATTTTTTTTTTCTTCTTTCCAACTAAAAAATGGTTTTAATTATTTAAAAAATAAAAAAAAAACCAAAAAAAAACCATGGGACGGATCTTCTAGATCCGTCTGTCACTTTTTGATTTTTTTTCTTTTCTTCCGACACAACTTCAACTTTCGTCTTGTTTTTTTAAATCTTAAATTGCTATAAAATAGTATTGTACGCACTGCAGCAAAAGCTAAAAAAGCTATACGTAAATATGCATTTATTCATTTTTTGACATTCACGACTGTGGGTGCTTTTATAATTAAACTAGCATGGAACTTGATATAGGTAAAAATTGCAACAAATTAGGATCATACGATTTGGGCATGCACCTCAAAGCTTCTAGGGAAAAATGGTAAGTTCATAGCAGCTAATGGCCCACTAGAGGAACATGAGATGCCTCCAGACCCATAAACTCAATCAGACCAGCCATCCAAGGCTTGCTTGCAGCCTAAGAACGAGGGGATTTTCAGCATATTAGGGTTGTCATTCAAATCCCCTCTGAAGCAACTAACTCCATATTTTCATGTAGCACCCCGAATTTCAAACAAATAAAATTAGAAATAAGTGGCACAATTTCCAGAATCAACTTTAATGTAATCAAAAACACAGTATCAAATACAAGAAAAATTAAAACTTCTTATTGCAAATGTTCTTTCTTAAATTTGCACAGCGAATTTTTTTAATACATTTATTACAACACAACCCAACACTTAAACTTTAATCATCTTAAATCCAAGCTTCCACTTTACTTAGGTAACTCACTTGCAAATCCTGTGAAATAAACTGAAGAGTGGGCACATCAGTTGAAGGCAACTGACGTCAACTATAGTAATAGTGATACTTCTAGATCTCACAAAAACAAACTTGATGCATATTAATAAATAATAATAAATGATGCATAAACATTAATACTGTAACGCCCCGAATCCCAAATACACTGAATTCGAGATGTTCTACAGGATCTTTTCACTTTCTTTAGTACAATTTTACAGGGAAATTAAAACTTTTCATCATACATCAGAGATTACATCAGAATTACACTTTTCTTTTGCACAGCGGAAGTAAAATTTACAACAATTGAATAAAAGTACAACAGCATGATATAATCTTTAAGCATCCATTCTTCTTTAATCTTTAACAAGTCATTTACCTGCATATAAGACTGTGGGTACGTCATTTTATTCAACCGACGAACATTATACACGGCCATCCTCTCTATGCCGGAAATAGTATAACTTAACTTTCCATATTTAACAAACACAACCTTGTCACATTCAAGCTAAAGGGACTACCCTATAGATGTCGTGTTGTGATTGTGCACTTAATCCTTAATGCATTTATTTATGTTACATGACACTAATGCGCACTTGTTCGGATTCTATGCATCCCATACTGCATAGGTCCGAGGGCAAGCCCTTAATCGTTCTTCATCTTTGTAGGGTTCAATCCCTTGCCATGACTTAATCTACTACTGTAACTACGGTAGTGTCTTAGATGATCTATGAGTGCAAGCACGTGTACAGAAACTGGAGGGAAATCCCACGTCATGTCACGACGCATCGTGAAGAACCTATGGACAATTCAGCCTCCTTCATGGCACACGATCCTCATGCAGTCACCAAACATTCCACAAGTGTTACCACAGGGACGGTACCCTGGAACAGTATCCACGTCATGTCACGACGCATCGTGAAGAACCTGTGAAATACTTTCCGCCGCCACGGTACCCTGGAGCCGTATCCACGTCATGTCACGACGCATCGTGAAGAACCTGTGAAATACTCTCCGCTGCAAATCCGATGGCCCTCACTCGTGTTTTTCTTCTACTTTCATCACGTCTTCACTATGTACTAGTCCTTAGTTTAATTAAAAATCATGAACAAAATTAATCTCTAGAGTTAGCCTCTCCATCAACCGGACTTATTCATTCATTTCATCATGACCAACCTTGGTCTAATTTCCTTTCATTTCATTTCCTTTCTCAATGCCGGGGAGACTTAGCTACTCTATTTCAAATTTCATTTCACAATCTTCAATTTATAAATTTTCATGTTGAGTTCTCATACTCACATGTATATTCTCTTTTCAATCCATGATTTCTCATTTTGTTCACAAGTCCATCATTGCACATAAGTTTGCATCTACTTATCAATTATCACATTAATAATTCCACATCACTAAACAACATGCACACTTCATATTGTTCCACAAGTGAGAAAATAATTGCATCATATCATATAATCACATTTCTTTTTGCCAAATCAACACTTAATGTTCCAATTCACTTATTCTTTCAAGTTATAGTTTCATACCAATAATTCATTTAGAACCATATGTCTATATATGCTTTTTGACTCCAAACCATAGTAAAATTTATTCAAATAATACCCAAATCATTCTTATAAAATTCCTTGTATTTTTATGAGAATTACCATATTTTTTTCATATTTTTTGGACATCAAAAACTCCCCAAAAAAATATTTTTTTATAAATGCCAAGGGTGAGAATCGAACCCAGGCACAACAGAAACAGAGCCAAGAGCACCCGCCGTATGGCGGAACTGTGCTAGCGATATGAAGAGGCGAATTTAGTATATATGGCTTTCGGGTCGAAAGTTATATATTTTCAAATGGTGTGAAAAAATGTTGTCAACACAGGGGTTCGAACCGCTCAACCCAGAGAAGCCAGCCGCACTCAGTGATCGCCTAAGCTACTAGCTCAGGTTGTCAAGATACCCAGTAAAAATCCATATGAGTCATTTTCGTACTGTTTTAAAAACAACTCGATGTTCAAATAAACTTAGTTCATATTGCCTTTGTAAAAACCACTGAAAAATTCCAGATTAAATCCTCTTCACATGATTTTTATAACAGCAAGTATAAAATAATTTTGCACCAAAAACATAGTTTTTTCCACACTAATTAATAAATTGTTCATTAAGACTACTATACTTTTTATTTTCGACATTGAATAATCAATTAGTCTTCTAATCCCTTTTTATTCACAATTTTCTTATGATAATTCACTGTTATTAATTTTTATTCAACAACCACATATATTTTGGATTTATCCATACCCATATCAACATAAAGGTCTATTTAGTACATGAATAGGTAAAACTCAAAACTACTAATTTTTGAGTAGTTCTTCTTGGATGATAACAAAGTAATTTCATTAGTCCATCTATGTCACAATGTATACTATCACTTATCAATTAGCATAATTACATCTCAATCATACAAGAAAATCACTCTTTTCAAATTAAAGGGTGCCATTTTCTTAATCACTTTCATATTTCAATATTACAATTAACAAGCAACTTTATTGGAAATTTTCATGCATCATACTAGCAATATCCTTAAGAGATTTAGCCATCATTCATTCATGCTAATAATCATGGGGAATTCTACACACAATTTAATTTCATGCTAGAATTACACACAAGTTAATCACAACATTTCAATCAATTCATACACTAACTTTTCAATTAAAGTGTGTTCTTATTAGTATTCTTTTTCATGCATAGTTTTGACAATTAAATCTAGCATAGATTCCTACATTAGAAATATGAAAGGTTACCCACCTTGAATGGAGAGAAAATAAACACACAAAGCAATCAAGTCCTTGCAACAAGGAGCACCTCCTCCTAGCCGAATGCGCGCACAAGCTCCACACCAAGCAAAACCGAAAGCTCCCCTTGTAGTAGCCGGCCACCTCTTCAAGCAACAATGCACACAACTCTCAATCTTTTATAACTCACACTAATATTAAAATAAGACTATAGTTTGGAAATATGAAATTGCATATGAAAATAGCCATGAGAGGGGGGGTATCTATACTAAAAGATAAGTGAAATGGAGGGCTAAGATTGATTAGGTGGTTGTAGAATGGAGGGCCTAGATTAGAGTAGGAGTTATAAAAACTACCCACAACTATACAACCACCTCCATGATCACCATGACAAAAATCAAATCTCCCTCCAAAAAAAGAAGCAAACCGGCCAAGAAAGAAAGTGTGCAATGCACATGTACGTGTAGTGCACGTGCATGCAACTAGGCCAAATTTGTACATTTTAATTTGTACAAAAATAAAATAATGATAAATTAGTCTTCTACATGACAAGTTTAATTTTAAAAAAATTGATTAATTCATGGGCTTTATTTTTGGGCCAAAATAGTTTATTAAAATAAATAAAATAAAATACATTTGGGCTTTTAAGAAAAGGGTCTTTTTAATAAATTAAAATAAGGCTTTTTATTTATTTAAAGAAAGGCTTCTTGTACAAAAATAATTTGAGAAAATATATTTAAATATTTATACACATCGTAGAATTAATCCAAACAAAATATTGCACGTGCACACTACGTGCAAAATAAATAATTTTTCATTAATTGAAAAATCAGGGTATTACAAATACATAGGACAACAAGTGAAAGGCAATAATAAAAGGAACATGAAATAACGATTAATGAAATGTAAAACAACAAGTGAAGATAGGCTAAGTGTCAAGTGTATGAGATGAAACAGAAAACGAGAATGCATAAAACAAGTCAAGGAAACACAATGTATATGATGATTTCTAATGCATACTTGTCGGATTCTATGCATCCCATACTACATAGGTCCGTGCAGGTCCTTATCGTTCTCTACTTTATAGGGTTCAATCTTTCGTTATGCAACTAACCTACTACGGTAATTATTTTAAGATTTAAATTATTCTGTGTGTATCTAGTGCCATGCCCCGACCATTCTTGGGAATCAACTTCCCACCGCAAGTGGTTTTGGGTACACTCCCTCACACCCCGATCATTCTGGAAATTGAAACCCTCACCGCAAGCCAAATGGTACCTCATCACACGAATATCCCATGAGCGTTGCATCAATCCCGATAATTATGAAGACGCATCCCACACTGCAAGTGATCACACCCCGATCTTATTGAGAGTCAACTTCCCACCGCAAGTGATTTTGGGTATACTCCCTCACACCCCGATCATTCTAGAAATTGAAACCCACATCGCAAGTGATTACACCCCGATCATTCTTGAGACCATCTCCCAATGCAAATCATATGAGGCCCCTTACCCATGTTTGCTCTTATTTCATTACAACTCCAACTAGTATATGTCCTTATGTTTATTAAATTTAATTAGAATCACAATCTCCCTAAAGTTGGTGTACCCAACCAGACTTAACTTTACTGAATCAATAACAAAAGTCCCACTGGCCAAAATTTCACAAAATCTCATCCATCGGCATGCTAGGGTCCCACTCAACCTCTAGAGTCTCATAACTCAAATATCATCAACAATTTCTTTTAATCATATAAATTCAAAATCGACTAACTCATAATGAGGATTTTCCTCAAACCAATAGTTAACTAAAATTCCTCCATGTTCAACCACATTCCACATAAATAGTTAAGAAACTGAAACCAATCATCCACAAAACTGGGATTTTACCTCTTTGAAACAATACAGAAAACTAAAATGTGATACTCTTGGAATTCATGAATATTTACTTTCTAAACCCACGAAAATCGAGTTAAATTCTTTTAAATTTGAAATACCCACTCTCTGAAAGTAGTAAAGTCTGAATCCAATTATTGAGAATCATCGTTTGCAAAATTCAGAGAAATAATCATTCACGAAAAGAAAACTGCAGTTTAACGAATGGTAGACAAATTCAACCATGACAGTCGACCAACTATGGTAGTACAAAAGTGAGCAGTACAAAAGTGACGGTCGACCGACTGCAGTCGAGTGGCACACAGCCAGTCGCTACAGTCGACTGACATGCAATCTGTGACAATCTGTGACAATTCAATCAACTAGTGCACAACTGCATATATATATATATATATATATATATATATATATATATATATATATATATATATATATGCAATCTGTGACAATCTGTGACAATTCAATCAACTAGTGCACAACTGCATATATATATATATATTCACTGTATTTCTTGACAGAACACTGGAAATCCATGCTTATACATATAGGGTCAAACCCCAAATCATAATGTTAAATAATGAGATTATAAGGAAAACTCTTCACATGAACACAGTAAATATTAACATACAGTTATGATTCTTTCACATATGGTATATTTATATGTGTGTCAGTATTGAAATCTAGTCACTTTGAAAAACTGAGAACCATTATTTGCAAATTCAAAGAAAAGAAAATTTTGCAGCAAAACAGAGTTGAAACCCAAATCAGTTAGTCGACTGGCAAGCGCAGTACAAAAAGTGGCGGTCGACTGACAACAGAAAAATGGCGACAGCCCAGTCATGATAGTCGACCGCTACATCAAGTTCAAACGAACTGCGGTTGACCGAAAGCAGTCGACTGACATGCAGTCTGAAATAATCATTCAATTAAATCGAAATCTTCTCATACTTAATATATATATATACACACACACACATACATACATGGATGCTTATGATGAAATCTATAATATGGCATGTGCATCTCGTCCAATCTACCCTAGTTCATACATCAATTAAATCCATCCTCAAGAATAAACTAAGGTTGTGTTTGGCCCAGCTTAAAATTATCTTCTCTTCTACTTTAAAAGGAAAAGCTGAGCCAAACGCAATCTTTGAAAAGCCCTACAGAAGGAGAAGTAGCTTAATTTTAGTAAAGAAAATGAGCTTTGATAGAAGCCCTCCAGAGCAATTTCTGGCTTCTCCTTCTGGCTTCGCCTTCAAAATCTCATAACACAATTTTCTCCCCTTCCCCTTCCTCACCGAACAGCCGTCGCCGAACACAGCATCGCCGCCTCCCCTCGCCGTGCCATCGTCTCCCTCTCCTTTCTTCGCCGCCCTCCATTCTCCCGCCGCCGCCTCCATCTCCTTTCTTCGCCGTCAAACGCCGTCGCGCTGCCGCTTCTGCTTTCTTCGTCGTCGATAGCCTTTTTTGGGCTTTAAATATCTTTATTTGTAATATAAAGATATTTTTGTAATTTGATAACTTATATTTTACTCTTAAATAAAGTCAAAAGCTTAAACTGGGTATAAAAGTAGCTTACAATTGATATCTTATGCCAAACAACTGCTAGCTTAAAAGTAACTTTGAGGTAAAAAAAAGACTTTCCAAACAACTTCAACTTTTAATTTCAAAGCTCTAATTTCTGACTTCTCCTTCTGAAGTAGCTTTAAAGCCCAAAAAAAGATAGGCCAAACGCAACCTAAACATGATCATCACATATTACAAATTTGGTTTTTATCTCATGGAATCAATTAACTCTTTTTAACCTTCCTAACAATAATCAATTCATGGTAAAATCATTAATACATGTTTTATAAACAACCAGAGATCCTCATAAAAATCTCTAGCATGACATCTACTCAACCATGATCTAAGAACCTATCAAAAGAGTTAAAGAATCACTCGCTAATTACGTTTTTATTCATAAAGAAATTATTTAACTACTTATTCATTGAGATTTAGTTCTTCATCAAGTTTTAATCATGCAAGATCTTAATATATCATACTTGATCAATCTTCATCATATCCTACAAGCATCTAACAAATCAAGAGATGAGAAGTACCACCCACATCAAAGAAGATCAATCGAAGATAATAATAATAATAAAGGAAGCTCCTTGCGAAAATCCAAAGATCAAAGTCTTCAAACTCCAAGAAAATAATAAAGAAGATGAGGATATTGTTCACAACAGAGGGTTGCGGCTGTTGCTGCTATTAATATAGGCCGGAATCTAATTTTTAGGGTTTTATGAAGAGATAAAAATATCCCTTAAGAAACTTCTTTACATATATAAATCTACTAAATTAAGTAGTTAATCAAATCCATTAAGGTGAGATCATATCTCCTAATCTACCTTGATTTGGCCGGCCCTCAAATGCAGCCTAAAAAAACAACTTTCAAAAAATTGCCTCCAAGTGGCAATTTTACATAAAAGTTCTTCACTTCGAAATATTTGCAAATATGTCATAAATTATTCATAAAAATATACAAAATTTAGAATTATTATCTACTAATAAACATTATATTCTTCCAAATAAATTTCCTAACTTTTTATTTTCTATGAAAAATATTTGCACGTGTTTTGTACGTGCAAAAAGATAATTTTCAGAAAAATGCTTAATGAATCACAAAAATTATCATAAATCATTTATTAATTCCAAATACATATTTAAAATTTCTAGGGTTTTACACTTCAACAAGAGAAAAGCAACAAACTCTATCTCTTCAACAATGAGAGTAACTAATTCTATCCCTTCACCATGAGAATTTGGAGTTTAACCTAAAAAGATGTATTTTTAAGTCTATCTTCGAGAACTGACTACTGGGCTATAAATACCCTCCACCTCCATCATGGCCAGGTGATCAATCTTTTGTCCCTAAAACTCTTCTATTTTTCTGAATTATTGACTTGATCAATGGAGGGTCTTTCATCGAGGTCAATCATGGTGCTTAGACTTTGTGTAGGTTGCTCGAACGCCTTCAGCCGGCCAACTCTAGATATGATCAACGATTCAGAATGTAAGTTTTCCCATCATAATCCGTACTCATCATCTGAATGCTCCCACACACAAAAAAAAAGCAGTAATATATTGGCACAGTGTAACCTCCGTTTTTGGCTATTCATATTTTTCGTATATTTTCTGTATTTTGATTCGTTATAAATTCGTTTCCATTCTTTTAAATTCGTTTTTGTTCTAAATCTATTTTCTTTTTATCTCCTATTAAATTCCTTTCTAATCAACAATTATATTTGTAGGTATTTTTCAAATGATTATATATATTTTAACACAAATCTTATTCTATTTTATATGTTTACTAGATTTGCCCGTGGGCACGTGCCTACGGCACATCTTCGGGACAATACAAAATACGAAAAGTCCTGTAAACAGTAAAACAATAATTATGTAGCTCATGTTTGAATAGTATGACAATTATTAGTTGTAAATAAAAGTCCATATTTTCATTAGTATATGTTGAAAAATAATTATAAATGAGGGTGTAAAATCTAACTTCTTAATACTTTAAGTGTGGAAAATGATGAAATTCAACTGTTGAAGAGATATTTGCTATTTTCAATATAACACGTGCAATAAAAAAACATAAAAATTCTGAAAATTACAAACCTGAAATCTTAAATTCTAAATTTCTAAGTAAATAAAGAAAGAATGGGAGAGAGAGAAGAGATAGATAGTAATAAAGTAATGAGTTTTTGTTTTTTTTTTGTTGGGGGGGGGGGGGGGGGGGAATTTGGTTTTGGGATTTAAAATTTTGGAGGAAAAATGTGTTTTGTGAGATTTGATCTGGACCTTTAGTTTTTGGAAGGAATGAATGTGAGCCACTTGATAGCTTTCTTTGTAATTTATTATATAGATTTATTTTCTTATTTGACTAATTATTTATATTTAAGCTCATATCAAGTCCAATTTCATTGTTTGATTATTTGTAAAGTGTGAGACCATAACTCTATTTTAACCCAGTCTATATTTATTATTTAATTTATTATTTTTAAAGCCCAAACCAAGTATATTACTATTATTTGATTATTTTAATTATTGTGAAAATTACCAACTTAACCCATTGATTAAAAAAAGAAACAGAAAAAAAAGGAAACCCAAAGCCCAAGTAAGCCCGAAACCAAATCCCACTCTGCATATTTAATTACCCCTAACCCTAATTATCTATTCACCCTAATAATTCCCTATATATTATCATATTAAACCCTAATCGCCTATCTCTCCCTATCCTCTTCAGCAGCCGAAACTCCTCCCCCACCTTCCGACTTCTTCTCCTCCTTCCCGTAACCAACGCCCCTACTATCTCCTCCTTAAACGCCTCTCTCTTCTTCTTCTTCTTCTTCTTCATAAGTCTAACCAAATCCTCTTCGTCTCCTTCCTCTTCCCTGAACACCACATGCCACAACTCCCCTCCAGGCACCGTTGCGACCACTTTCAGCCACCCCCGACGTCCACCGTTGCCACCATCAACCGTAGCCACCGCCCAATCAGAACCACTGCCTGCATCTTGTTACTGCATCCTGACCACCACTTAAACAGCTCCACCCTGCTCTCATCTTCAACTTCATTGAAGCCCTCCCCTCATCACGAGCGTGCTCGACCAACCTCCAAACCCGACGCCAGTACCCCCTTCACTCTGTTGCCCATCATGGTAACTACTGACAACCCTCGCCACAGGAGCTCTCTGCCTCCTTCTCTTCTTCATCACTGCACCACCTCGACATTTGCACCCTAACTACCACCCACCGGCGTTGCAACTCTCATTCACCCTGAGTCCTTCTCTCGCTGTCTCCTCCACTGCAGCATCGCCAACCACCACCAGTGCACCAGAACTTCACCCACAACCCACAAGCCTCCTTGACTTCACCATTGCAGTCCTAAGCACCACCTGTCGCACCTTGCAGCACCGAACCACCAACTGCCGTCACCCGAGTTCCTCTATATATTGCCTCACTGCCGTGTTGTCACTGCCACCTTGTTGTCTCCCCCCGACTGACCACTAACACCACGCTTCACCCTCACAACCATCATCACTTACAAGCTTCACCCACTACAAAAGATACTCGATTTACCGGCGAATATTCCCCGGCGTTTTACTAGTAGCGCCGGGGTAGGGAGCGAATAGGAATGGGGCGCCAGATGGGAAGGTTATACACTGGCGGTCGCTTTAAACCGCCGGGCAATCTTCGTATTCACCGGCGTTTTATTTAAAAATGCCGGTGAAGTGTATTATTCACCGGTGTTTTAATACGAAACGCCGGTGAATATACCGATACATTCACCGGCGTGTCTAATTAAAACGCCGGTGAATAAGCTACGATAAATCCCGCGAACCCTAATCTTTCGCTCGCCATTTTCCCAAACCCAAAAAAAAAATTGGGGGGGGGGCTTCGTTTTCCTTCCTTCTTCGCTCTACTTCCCGCGCGTTTGCCTCCGCCGCTTCGTCCTTTTCGACAGCCTTCGACCTTTCGTCATCGTCCCTTCTTCCCTTCGTCATTTTCGATTTCCCTCCTCCCTCTCTCTATTTGGAGGTGAATCGGCGATCGGAAATCACCGAGTCGCCCCGCTCTCTCTCTATCTCCTACGCTCCCGCGCTCGTCGCCCCGCTCTCTCTCTCTCTCTCTCTTCGGTATCATCTCTTGATTTCCCTTATTTTTCAAAAAAGCATGTTTTTTTCAGATTATGCATCTTGATTTCCTTAACATGAATGGTTTAGTTGGGATGAAGAATGAATAGAAAAATATATGCTTAGATACTGGAAATTTTCATCTTCTTTTACTGTTAATGAAGCTTATTTCATGCATCTGATTGTCATCTTGGCATGTTTTTTTGACCAAAATGGGTTCACTGTGAACTGAGGATGGTATAGCTGTATGCCAAAATCCTCCGGATATGTACAACAATTGGGTTTTAGATTTAGTTGGGCTAAAGAATTAGTAGAGCAACATATATGCTCAGATAATGGAAATTTTCATTTTCAGATACTGTTAATGAAGCTGATTGCCATCTTTGTAATGATTTTTTAACAAAAAATGGGTACACTTCCAAACTAAGTATGCTGCTAGCATCCTCATTGTCTTTTACTGTTAATGAAGCTTATCTCATGCATTTGATTATCATCTTGGCATTTTTTTTGACCAAAATGGGTTCACTGTGAACTGAGGATGCTATAGGTACGTATGCCAAAATCCTCCGGATATGTACAACAATTGGGTTTTAGATTTAGTTGGGCTAAAGAATTAGTAGTGCAACATATATGCTCAGATAATGGAAATTTTCATTTTCAGATACTATTAGAGAAGCTGATTTCCATCTTAGGCATGATTTTTTAACATAAAATGGGTTCACTTCCAAACTAAGTATGCTGCTAGCATCCTCTTCTTCTTTTACTGTTAGTGAAGCTTATTTCATGCATCTGATTGTCAGCTTGGCATGTTTTTTTGACCAAAATGGGTTCACTGTGAACTGAGGATGGTATAGCTGTATGCCAAAATCCTCCGGATATGCACAACAATTGGGTTTTAGATTTAGTTGGGCTAAAGAATTAGTATAGCAACATATATGCTCAGATAATGGAAATTTTCATTTTCAGATACTGTTAGAGAACCTGATTACCATCTTAGGCATGATTTTTTAACATAAAATGGGTTCACTTCCAAACTAAGTATGCTGCTAGCATCCTCATCTTCTTTTACTGTTAGTGAAGCTTATTTTCATGCATCTGATTGTCATCTTGGCATTTTTTTTGACCAAAATGGGTTCACTATGAACTGAGGATGTTATAGGTACATATGCCAAAATCCTCCGGATATGCACAACAATTGGGTTTTAGATTTAGTTGGGCTAAAAAATTAGTAGAGCAACATATATGCTCAGATAATGGATATTTTCATTTTCAGATACTGTTAATGAAGCTGATTGCCATCTTTGGCATGATTTTTTAACAAAAAATGGGTACACTTCCAAACTAAGCATGCTGCTAGCATCCTCATCTTCTTTTACTGTTAATGAAGCTTATCTCATGCATCTGATTGTCATCTTCGCATGTTTTTTTGACCAAAATGGGTTCACTGTGAACTGAGGATGCTATAGGTACGTATGCCAAAATCCTCTGGATATGTACAACAATTGGGTTTTAGATTTAGTTGGGCTAAAGAATTAGTAGAGCAATATATATGCTCAGATAATGGAAATTTTCATTTTCAGATACTGTTAATGAAGCTGATTGCCATCTTTGGCATGATTTTTTAACAAAAAATGGGTACACTTCCAAACTAAGTATGCTGCTAGCATCCTCATCTTCTTTTACTGTTAATGAGGCTTATCCCATGCATCTGATTGTCATCTTGGCATGTTTTTTTGACCAAAATGGGTTCACTGTGAACTGAGGATGCTATAGCTGTATGCCAAAATCCTCCGGATATGTACAACAATTGGTTCAGTGTGAAAAATATATGCTTACATACTGGACATTATCATTTTTCTTTTACTGTTAATGAAGCTAATTTCATGCATTTGATTGGCATCTTGGCATGTTTTTTACCAAAATCCTCCAAATCTGTACAAGAATTGGGCTGAACAAACCTTGTGCAGGTTTCTTTTGGCGCTACAAACATCAATGATTTAGTTGGGATGAAGAATTATTTTAGAAAAACTTATTAATAGCCATATTAGTTTCTTTTGTTTAGTATTATTATTATTATTATTAATGTTATTATTATTATTATTATTATTATTATTATTAATATTATTATTATGAGATAAGTAAGTGATTATTAGTAGCCATGAACAGAATAGTTCATGAGTCATCAGATCTTCTTGTTACCGTAGTTACAGCATGACGCGCTCATTATTCTTCCGATTCCTCTTCCTCAGCAAAATACCCTTTACCATCATCATCTCCTTGAACGGAAAGCCAAATACAGGAAAGACTATAGTCGAATTTTTTTTACACTCAAACACAGGGTGTGCGATAAAATACCACTAAGGTGGTTGTGATAATTTCCACAAAAGGTAATTTAGGGTTATGTGAATAGAGTAGATTGTGTTAAGATTTAATTTTTTTTGTACATTTTTTGGAACCACAATTTCTTTATTTTACAGTTAAAGATTATATCGTTTATTTATTTGCAGCTAGGGATGGTTTTCAAAAAGGTGAAATTTAATATACAAAATGCCTTTTACTGTTATTACTATTTAATATATCAAATTTTAATTTCAGATTGTGTGCTATTGTTATAATGGATAGAAGTTGGATTAGTAAACCACGATTATCTAAGGAGTACCGTGATGGTATTAAAGATTTTATTATTTTTGCCAAACGACATTCCCGTGATCCCAACCTAATCCTTTGTCCATGCCTCCGGTGTACAAATTGTAATTTGAGGACATGTGACGTAGTACATACACACTTGGTTGTCAACGGTTTTCTTCAAGGGTACACAAGGTGGTTTTGTCATGGAAAGGATCATACGTCAGCTCCTGTTCGTCCGGTTGTATTAGAAAATGAAGATGAGCCCTTAGCGAAAGAAGACTTAAGCGTTTCCGATGAGATGCATGCTTTGTTGCAAGATGCCATGGGGATTCATAATGTTCCTTTCCACACCAATAACCCAACAACCCAAGTTCACAATGAGTCAACAGAAACAAACCAGATTGGTGGTGGGGTAGACGAGGAAATGCCTGGCCCTGCCCCAGAAAATAATAAGCAGCAAGAATCCTTCGCTAAGTTACTTGAAGATGCTAGTACTCCGTTGTACCGCGATTGCACCAAATTCTCTAAATTCTCATTCATTGTCAGACTATTTCAGATTAAATGTTTAAACGGGTGGTCTGCTAAAGAATTAGTAGAGCAACATATATGCTCAGATAATGGATATTTTCATTTTCAGATACTGTTAGAGAACCTGACTGCCATCATAGCCATGATTTTTTAACATAAAATGGGTTCACTTCCAAACTAAGTATGCTGCTAGCATCCTCATCTTCTTTTACTGTTAGTGAAGCTTATTTTCATGCATCTGATTGTCATCTTGGCATGTTTTTTTGACCAAAATGGGTTCACTGTGAACTGAGGATGCTATAGGTACGTATGCCAAAATCCTCCGGATATGTACAATAATTGGGTTTTAGATTTAGTTGGGCTAAAGAATTAGTAGAGCAACATATATGCTCAGATAATGGAAAATTTCATTTTCAGATACTGTTAATGAAGCTGATTGCCATCTTTGGCATGATTTTTTAACAAAAAATGGGTACACTTCCAAACTAAGTATGCTGCTAGCATCCTGATCTTCTTTTACTGTTAATGAAGCTTATCTCATGCATCTGATTGTCATCTTGGCATGTTTTTTTGACCAGAATGGGTTCATTGTGAACTAAGGATGCTATAGGTACGTATGCCAAAATCCTCCGGATATGTACAACAATTGGGTTTTAGATTTAGTTGGGCTAAAGAATAAGTAGAGCAACATATATGCTCAGATAATGGATATTTTCATTTTCAGATACTGTTAGAGAACCTGATTGCCATCTTAGGCATGATTTTTTAACATAAAAGGGGTACACTTCCAAACTAAGTATGCTGCTAGCATCCTCATCTTCTTTTACTGTTAATGAAGCTTATTTTCATGCATCTGATTGTCATCTTGACATGTTTTTTTGACCAAAATGGGTTCACTGTGAACTGAGGATGCTATAGGTACGTATGCCAAAATCCTCCGGATATGTACAACAATTGGGTTTTAGATTTAGTTGGGCTAAAGAATTAGTAGAGCAACATATATGCTCAGATAATGGAAATTTTCATTTTCAGATACTGTTAGAGAACCTGATTGCCATCTTAGGCATGATTTTTTAACATAAAATGGGTTCACTTCCAAACTAAGTATGCTGCTAGCATCCTCATCTTCTTTTACTGTTAGTGAAGCTTATTTTCATGCATCTAATTGTCATCTTGGCATGTTTTTTTGACCAAAATGGGTTCACTGTGAACTGAGGATGCTATAGGTACGTATGCCAAAATCCTCCGGATATGCACAACAATTGGGTTTTAGATTTAGTTGGGCTAAAGAATTAGTAGAGCAACATATATGCTCAGATAATGGATATTTTCATTTTCAGATACTGTTAATGAAGCTGATTGCCATCTTTGGCAAATTTTGATTGGGCTGTGATTGGATTGTTTAGTGGCTGTTGTCTATGTTCTTAATTGGGCTATGATTAGAAAGAGAAGGCTCAAGTGGAGATCTGGAAACCCATATAGAGACATCTTGTTCATAATAATTTATTATTATTGTTGTTCTTGTCGGTCTTGCTGTTGTTGCTGATGTCTCTTTGAGTTCGTGTGCTGAAGGGAAACAAGGGATGAGAGAGAGATGAGGTAAATGCCGCTATGTTAGTCTGGTGTATCCAAATTGTCTCTACCATTCTTCTTTCTGTTTCCATTTCTGGCTTCTATATTTGGTTTCCTTCCACGATGACAGTTCCCTAAAAATACACTTGATATGAGCCCTATCTTATTTTTCTTATATTTAGTTTCCTTCCACGATGACAGTTTCATGGATTGTCTGAACAATCCATGAAAGACATGCTTAGATACTGAATTTTCATTTGTTTTACTGTTTTAGATAGTGGATATTCCCAATCAGAGGAGAATATTAAGGTTTTAAGTTAGATACTGAATTTTCATTTGTTTTGTTGTTTTAGATATATTTAAAAACAAAATTAAGTACTAGATTTTTAGCATTGCAATGTAATTATTTTACCTCTATATATATCATTAACAATTCCATTTGCAATTGGCACTTTGATCTTATAATTTAAGATACAGGTAGCTCTTTTTGCAAGTTCAAAAAATATGTATATTCTGTATTGTGGTCTACTGTTGAATTAAACTATTGTTTTTTTTCTTCACAGAGCGGTCGCCCAGATGAAGGAAATTCTGATGATCAGAACTGAAGCTACTCGAGGGGTATGAATCTGCGGTCTTCCTTGCTGTTCTTATGTCCTCCTTGCTGTATGGTTGTTGTTCTTATGTCCTCCTTGCTGTTGTTATGTCAGACTGGTTTTTTTTTATGAGAGTTATGTCAGACTTTTAATTTGGGATATTTGGGATATTTGTCAGACTGGTTTGTTTGGATATTTGGGATGTTAGTCCCTATATTAATTTGTTAATTATGACACTGTTAATTAATCAATGAATTTGGACGTTGATATGACACGTGTGAAACTTTATTATCTTTAATTATTCTTGTGTTTGGTTGTGATTTGCACAGTAATATACAACGAAATTGGTTGAATCAGTTGTGAATTAGTTTACAGGTTTTGTAAATGAAACTGTGAATTGAAATCGAACGGAAAACCGGAGCATGGAAAATAAACGGGCATAGCTAGACCGGCGTTTTAAAAAACGCCGGTCTATCTAATCAATTTGTTGGAGTGTGCGATATACCGGCGTTCCCACACACGCCGGTGTATGTTGCTAGCTGTAACGGCACCGAGAAACACCGGCGTTTTATAAAACGCCGGTGTACCTAACTACACCGGCGTTTTTTGGTCACGCTGGTGCTTGTAAGTAGGGAAAACCGGGCACTCATAAACGCACATACACCGGCGGTCTGTGACCGCCGGTATACTTTCATTCTACACCGACGTTTATAGAAACGCCGGTGAATGGATAAATATCGGCGGTTTATGGCCGCCGGTGAATGTATATAGGGTGTAAAAGAACGGCACTCAGAGACCCCCATACACCGGCGTTTTCTGACCGCCGGTGTAGTTGTAACATTTACCGGCGTCCAGTAAAACCGCCGGTGTAGACCCCTTCCTTTCCGCGACGCTCGCTTCGGCGGCATTTGGACCGGTGCTATTATAAATGCCGGTGAAAGTTTCACCGGCGTAAAAAAAACGCCGGTAAAGACGTAAAAAAATGCCAGGAAATCGAGTATCTTTTGTAGTGACCTGATCTCCTTCATCTCCGCAAGTCCCTCCACCTTTGTAACATCCCGTAATTTCAAATATAATATATATATATATATATATATATATATATATATATATATATATATATATATATATATATATATATATATATAAAATTAATATAATTTGTCCATAGAGTTTTCGTATTAATTTGTCCATAGAGTTTTCTATGGGAGTGTTGTGTATGGAGTTGGTGGAGGGGCCCACGGGAAAAAGAGACATGAGTTGTTGTGTGCTTTGGCTGATGTGGGGGTATTTGGAGTGGGGCTCGCCCAGTTGAAGAGACAGCAGTTGCCTCTATTGTTGTGTGACGTGGATAGCGGGGCCCCACCTGAGGGGGGGTCTGTTGTGTGAGATTTGGGGTTGATTTGTCCCATATCGGGAGTATTGCAAAGATTAATTAAATATATATATAATTGCCTGGGATTAGAGGTCACTAATCAGCTATAGCACCTTTTATGAGGCAAACTTGTGGTGGGTAGTTGTTAGAAAAATTGCTGAATTAAGGCAGGGCGTTGCAACGACCCTCGGGAGGAGGGTGACTGTATCCCGAACATCTCCTCTGGGACCCTTGAGTTACATCCCTACTGAGGGAGGGGTGCAATGGTGGAGGAGGAGGAGGAGGAGGAGGTTGATCTACCTAGCGACTCGGGGCTACCACCTTTTTTTCTTTTGGGGCCAGGGTCGGAATAGGCTTCTGACTATAGGGAATGACCGGATGGTTGGATCTGTGCTTTCACGACAACGGCACCATCTGATGCTAGTTTTTTCAGTGTGGAAGCAACAAATAATGAGTTCTTTGATGAGTAGGAAAAGCTTAGATGCCACTCGTTGATTAAATCTGATGTGAGGCTGCTATTTGTTGATGGATTTGGAATGGATGGTTGAGATACAACCGAAAACCTGCAAAAAAGCCTGAAACACTGGGAGTTTTAACGACGATAGGCCCTCCGGCGATCAAGTCAGTAACTCAACAGTATAAACTGGGTCTTTGTGGACAAAATGTTGATTACCTGGTAATGCAGGAGGAGAGACTTTATTTATATGTATGTGAGGGAGCAGTTTTAAAGAGATTCCTTAACTGGTTTAGAAGATTCCCTTAATCAAAGGATTCAATCAGTTAATATATCACCATATTTTTGGGGGATTTGATTAATATAAACTGGGTCTTTGTGGACAAAATGTTGATTATCTGGTAATGGAGGTGGAGAGACTCTATTTATATGTATGTGAGGGAGCAGTTTTAAAGAGATTCCTTAACTGGTTTAGAAGATTCCCTTAATCAAGGGAATCAATCAATTAATATATCTCCATATTTTTGGGGGATTTGATTAACAGCCATGATTGGCTGGTCAATCTCCCTTAATTGGGTTGCGAATAAGCTGCTTCTTGTGGGCTAAACTGAGATGATGGGCCTATAGGTGGCCTATATTCTAACCGTGGGCTTGTAGCTGCTGTGAAATTACTGTTTCACCCTTAGGAACCCCGAGATTCGTGTGGGAATCGTGCCGCCCCGATTACCAGTAATTTTTACCCATATCAATATCCAACAAATTTTAATGAAATTCATCATAAATTCCTCCACCACCACACCCCTCCCTTCTTATTGAACTCCCTCACAGATAGATTCCCAATTTCCTATTGGATCAACTTCATCCTCATTCTCAATCCGTCAAATCCAACAAGTTACAATCTTATCTAAAAATTTGAGAAAATTAACATCTTTAATATTTTAATATTTTTAAACTTCATTTAAAGTTTAAAAAAAAGATGAAAAAATATTGACGATAACCAGACTACTCAAAAGGAGAAGAAATGATGGAGTAGGAATGGAAAATAAGGAAAATTTTGATTGGATAATGGTGTGTTTTAGTTGGAAAGATGAAAGAAAGAATTAGTTTATGTCTTGAAAATTTGTATTTAGGTTTTGGGAGATTTTTGCAGTAACTTACTCGATATTTTTTGGGAGGTTATATAGATGTATGCATTTTATTAGGGGTTATATAGAAATACTTAAATTTCATATGGTTAATATCTAAAAGAGGATATTAAGGCACTGTTTGGTTGGAGGGGAATGGAGGGGAGGGGAGGGGAGGGAAGGGGTTTTTTAATACTTTTCTTGTTTGATTCATTTTTTAGAAGGGGAGGGGAGGGAAATGGGGGGGTGCAACACCCCTCCTGAGCCAATTTTGGCTCCCCTCCAAAAGTGGGGGGATTTGAAAGGAAGAGAAAATATGGCTAATTTTTTAAAGTGGCTGGACTAAATTGCCCTTTAAATCTAAATCCTAATATAATAAAAAACCTCTCTTTCACCCTTTAAATCTAAAGTAAGCGAGTCAGATAAGCGATATGCTTTTGCTTGTTCACCTTTTCATTGCAAACAAATGTCAGAAAAAACCAAAGAGAACACCATTTGAGAGATTTGTGCCGCATCTCCATATTTGCCTACGTTTTGAAGAAGCTTACTCTCAAAATGCAGACAGAAATGAGAACATATACAAGCAAAATTTTAAAATGGCACCATACCGGTGCACAATGGAGAGCTAGGCTATGCACTGCAGATAAGATCAATGGAGATCAAATCACTTCCATGCAAAAGCAGAACGGCACAATGGAGAGCTAGGCTATGCACTGCAGATAAGCTTTTCCTTCTTGACATCAGCTACAGTTTTTTCAAATCCTTCTTGTAATACTTGACATAAGCTATCTCTCCTATTGTGTTTTGGTTTTTGGGAATAAAAATTCAACTATTCAGAGTGATGCATATCAAGCTACATGATGCTACAACCTACTGTGCTCAAGATTCATTCAAATCAACAATGAGATAGGAATGGGAGATAAAGCCTCTGAATAAATCCTGTGCTCAGGGAAAGATGACATTTACTTTTGATTGTTCTTTTGATTGATACATCAACATATTTTTCTCATAAATAGTTCGTTGTTGTTTCAATTCTTATTGTATGAAGTGGTTGTATGAATTTCTTATTATATGCAAAAGGGTATAAAAGTAATTTTATTATAAAATCCATTCCATCCCCTTGTGAACCAAACAAGAAAATAATTATTTTCCCTCCCCTCCCCTCCTTTGAACCAAACAGAGTTTTCATTAAATCCCTCCCCTCCCTTTTCCTCCCCTTCCATCCTCTCCCCTCCCCTCCTTTGAACCAAACAGACCCTTAAGGGTGGTCTTATGTCATATAACATTGGTATAAATACCCGAAACCTGGATCCGACTCGGACCCGATCCGGACTCGGCATTGGACCGGAACCGACCCGGCCTATCCGGGTCTGGGTCCGGGTCCTAAAACAGGACTCATTGTACTTTCGAGTCCGGGTTCGGGTCCGGGTCCGCTCAAACGAGATCCAACTCGGACCCGGACCCGGACCAGTAAAAAAAACCAAAAAAATCAACATAAAAATAATTATTCTATCCTCATCTCTCCCATCCTTCTTCTTCAATTCTAAATCTTCCTATTCCAAACTCAAAACTCATGCATTTTTCTTCTCTCCTCTATTCTAAATCCTTCACTTGCTACCTCTGTTCGCCACTCACATTCCCGCTCCTACCCGAACGGGTAGGTATATTTTAATAGGATCCGGACCCAGAACAGGACCCGGTTCTCACGGGTCTGGATCCGAGTCCAATTTTTGGACTCATAGGGGATCGGGTCCGGATCCGGGTAGTGAAGGACCCGACCCGACCCGACCCGATACCATTGCTAATGTCATAGGTGGAAATTTCTTCCTATGATGCACTAAAAATTCATTCTCTGCAACTAAAATTCACGATCCACAACATTCAAATTGAACTTAATATCATAAAACATGAAGTAAAGGAAAATTAATAAATTTGAATATTTCTTGCCCATCTACTATGAGATTGCAAAATGAACGATTTTTCAGTAATACAACTATTGAGATCATTAAATACGTGAGCAAAACACATTCAACTTTTACAATATTTTATTCTCTAATGTTTTATGACATGTTGAATACTTTTAAATAGTGTGAATCATGAATCCGGAAGGAAGAAGGGGATAGGATTTTAAGGTACACATTTCCTTCAATTTGTTTTTTTCTATTTAAAAAAACCCTATTTAAAAATACATGTTTATGATAAGTAAAACATGAGACTCCAACTTTTAATGATTTTTTTTTACATGCCCACTATTCGAAACTATTTGTAGAAAAAGGACAGTTGCCAAAGTATTTGCGCTCACGAACTCAATAACTAAACCCGCCGTTCCTAATGACGAGTTTAGTTGTTTCATGCTCGCCGTTGGAACACGGCGAGTGTAGATTTTTTTTAGAAACTCGCTGCTCCCAACGGCGAGTTTAGTTTAAAATTTTCAATGAAGACTCGCCATTCCCAACGGCGAGAACATTTACACTAGACTCGCTGTTAGGAACAACGAGTTTAGTACTTTTTTTTAGAAGCCTGGCTGTTTCCAATGGCGAGAAAATTTACACTAGACTCGTTGTTGGGAACAACGAGTTTAGTTCACTTTTTTTTGAAGACTCGCCGTTCCCAACGGCAAAGACATTTACACGAGACTCGCTGTTGGGAATGGCGAGTTTAATTCAAAAAAAAATTCTATACAGTTTTTTTTCGAAAATTCACAAAGTCGAAAGTGAAATTTCATATATCCTCGCCGTTCCCAATAACGAGTCTAGTATAAATGTACTTGCTGTTGGAAACTGCGAGTCTTTATTGAAAATGTTGAACTAAACTCGCTATTACCAACAACGAGTCTAATGTAAATATCATCGTCATTGGGAACGGTGAGTTTTCATTGAAAATTTTGAACTAAACTCGCCATTAGGAACGGCCGTGTCCCAACCGCGAGCATGAAATAACTAAACTCGCCGTTGGGAACGTCGAATTTAGTTGTTGAGTCCACAAGCACAAATACTTTGACAACTGTCATCTTTCTGCAAAATAGTTTCGAAAAGTGGCATATTAAAAAAAATCACTTTTATTAGAGACCGACATCCATATAATAAAACACAAAGAAAGCTATCAAGTGGCTCTCATTCATTTGGAAGAAAATCAACGGTCTATATTTTTTACTACCAAAAGACATCCCCCCCCCCCCCCCCCCCCCCCCCAAATGTTTGCCCCCCCCAAATTAAAAATTTTCCACCCAAAACAAAACAACTCATTCATTTATTACTCTCTTTCTCTTCTCCCTCTTTTCTCATTTTTCATAATTCTCTCTCTTTCTATTTTTTTTACCGAGGTATGTCAAAAAAAAATAACAGTGAATGTTTTTTTGGTTATGCAATTTCGGATTATGCTTTTTTTATTTCAGTTTTTTAATTATGTTTTTTTTTCTTTCGGATTATGCTTTCATAACTCAATAACATTAATTTCCATTTAATTTCTTTTGAATTACCATATTTGATCTGATTGTAGAATACTTCACAAAGTAATTGTTTTAGATTAGAATGCTTCACTGAGTTAATTTTGATTAGAATGTTTTTTATTATTATGCAATTTCGGATTATATTTTTTTTTGAATATTTGGGCATTTGCTGCTTTGAAAGGTCGTTGCAAATTTTTTAATTGACTCGCTTGATTGTGTTTTTATGGACAAATCCATGCTTAATCCCTTTATTTCGGTTTTCTGTAGCTGTAAAATTGTATCTTGATCTGTTTTGTTGCAATTTCACTTCATGTATACATCACAACAATTTTTTTTTTTAAATTCATACATGGTTAATTACATAAAAAATAAATAAGGGGGGAACTAACTCATGCAGTTTGAGGCGTTAACCGTAACTCATGTAGTTAGAAAATGAATTGCTACTTATGTTATACTCTAAATTTAAAAAAAAATCTCTTATGCGCAAGTGACACATAGCAAAGAATTGCCGATTCACTACTGTTGTAGATTCACAATACATTTTTGAATTTCAAGCTACTAACAAATAATCCTGCAATATACAAATCAATAAATATCGAGATCACTTCATAATACTACTTCAAAGTACATAAATAGATTATATGTTGTATTGTTCCGAATACGGCCATACCTAGTGTAAAAATAAACCCAAAATAGAGGTACATATACACGTGCTCACAATTTCTCAATCGCGAACCCCCAAATCAATTGTCATCATCACACCCCCTCGCTCACTCGCACTCGATCCCCCCGAATCCCCCAAAATGGACTCCAAGCATAGCAAGATCCGGCCATCCCCCGCATTGATTGTGTTTTTATTGTGTTTTTATGGACAAATCCATGCTTAATCCCTGTATTTCGGTTTTTTGTAGCTGTAAAATTGTATCTTGATCTGTTTTGCTGCAATTTCACTTCATGTATACATCACAACAAATTTTCTTTTTTAAATTCATACATGGTTAATTACATAAAAAATAAATAAGGGGGGAACTAACTCATGCAGTTTGAGGCGTTAACCGTAACTCATGTAGTTAGAGAATGAATTGCTACTTATGTTATACTCTAAATTAAAAAAAAATTCTCTTATGCGCAAGTGACACATAGCAAAGAATTGCCGATTCACTACTGTTGTAGATTCACAATACATTTTTGAATTTCAAGCTACTAACAAATAATCCTGCAATATACAAATCAATAAATATCGAGATCACTTCAGAATACTACTTCAAAGTACATAAATAGATTATATGTTGTATTGTTCCGAATACGGCCATACCTAGTGTAAAAATAAACCCAAAATAGAGGTACATATACACGTGCTCACAATTTCTCAATCGCCAACCCCCAAATCAATTGTCATCATCACACCCCCTCGCTCACTCGCACTCGATCCCCCCGAATCCCCCAAAATGGACTCCAAGCATAGCAAGATCCGGCCATCCCCCGCATCCCCCTCCGTCCCCACCACCCCCTCCTCCATGGATCCCATCCTCCTCCTCCTCTCCTTCCTCCCCTACTCCATCCTCCGCCCCCCGCGCCTCCGCCTCAAGCTCCCGACCTCCCACCCCTCCAACCTCCTCCCTTCCCCCACCACCACCCTCTCCCTCCTCCTCCTGACCTACTTCGCCGTCGTCTCCGGCCTCGTCTACGACGTCATCGTCGAGCCCCCCGGAATCGGCTCCACACAGGACCCCCGCACCGGCACCGTCCGGCCCGTCGTCTTCATGCCCGGGAGAGTCAACGGCCAGTACATCATCGAGGGCATCTCCTCCGGGTTCATGTTCTTGCTCGGCGGGGTGGGGCTGATCCTCATGGATCTCGCGCTGGATTGTAAGAAGAGCAGGGCCAGGAGTGTGAGGGTTTCGTTTGCGGCGTTCGGGGTGAGCGCGGTGGTCATTGGATATGTCATGGCGATGCTTTTTATTCGGATCAAGATTCCGTCCTACTTGTGGTGATGATTCTTGATTTCTTCTCTTAGATCTTGATGAATGAATAAAATTAAGATTTTACTCGATGCTTGTATTTGGTAGGAAGTTTCGAGATTTGTAGGGTATTTTGGGATTGTAATTGGTAGCTTAATGTCATTATATGTTGTGATTTGACTTGACCTAAATCTAAATGAGATGTTATGTGATCTATGTTTAGATTTACATCTGTACTACCATTTCTTGTCTAGTTTTGTGCTATGGCATGAATTAGATACAATACGTGCATCTAATGTTTATTTCAGTGAACACCGAGTCTGAAGTATTCTTGTTACGTTGTAGTAGGCTGTAGCAATATTGTTATTGTCTTATTTTAATAGTCATTAGTTTTTCCCATAACCGAGACAAGAATACTGGACTGGATGTTGTTACCGCTAAATCTGGTGTGGGGGCAAACAGATAGTATTTGTGGATTCTTGGAAAACTTTGAATAGCAAACCTGTTACCTATTCCGCCGGAGTTTGACCGTTGATTCATGCCGTTCACCTGCAAAAAGTGCGAAATACCGGGGTTGATCCCGGCGACGTAATCTCCGACGCTCAAGTCAGTAATCAGGGAGATTATGAAAGAGCGTAAATTGGCAAAAGATTGATTACCTCTTAATGGAGATGGATGAGGGGTATTTATAGCCGCCGTTGGAGTCAGATTAGGAATGTAATCCCTGTGGTTAGATAAGGAATGTAATTCCTAATTCCCAGTGAGAGGATAGATATGAATCAGGACCGTTGATTAGGATTAATCAGAAATCCTAATTTTATCCTGCTGGACCGGGTTTGCTGCGGGTTGAAACCCACACCCAGTTAAGGTGGATCCGTTCGCAGGTTAGTGGGTTTTCGAAGAGGAGAACCAGTACCCGCTTCAGACCCATTGGTAGGTGAAATTACCATTGTACCCCTAAGCTTTAAGATTCGTTCCTGATTTGGACGGTTATGATTTAACCCAATTTTTAGCCATATCACGAGCCCCCCACTCCCGAAGACTGAGCTTGATCAGCCTTTGAGGAGTAGTTTTACTATTTTAATGGCTAGTGGAGTTGTATTGGAGTCCAAAATGGAAGGTTTCGAATCTTTGCAGGCGGTAGTATGGTGATTTTCTAAGTTAGTGGCGTGCTCTGAGCTGTTCTTGAGCTCTTTTGGTCATTCAGTGATTTTTATCTATTTTTTCGGAATATTTACTTAATTTTGCGAAGTGTCGATTCGTCGTTCGGGGGTCTTAATAAATGGTCCTAGGCAATAATTACTTACTTGGGGGTTCAAAAATATTTTCCCGACTTTATAATTATTTTCCAGGATTTTAAATTAATTTTTCCGAATTTTAACCATTTTTCGCAATTTTTAAATAAATAAAACGATTTTAATAAATAAAATACCGAATTGTGGCGTGGCGCGATCTGGACGGTTGATCCCGAGCGAGCGCGAATTTCTGAAAGATCGGATGGGCAGAGTCGCTCGGCAGTAATTTCCCTGCTTTTGTGGGTCGGATGGGCACTTGCTCGGAATCCGAGCGAAGTGGCTCGGTTCTTCCCTCGCGCGAGTGGCTCAGATCGCTAGTCGCTCGGCTCGGAATTTCGAGCGACGTGGAGCGATCTGAGCCGCTGGATCTTGGCGCGAATCTTGAGGCAGACACAGTTCCTAAGAAAACACTATCTTGTCGTTTAGTGGACGTGGCGCAATCTGGACCGTCCATCATCTCAGGCGCGAATTTCGTAATGATCCAACGGTCGGAGACGCTCAGCAGCGTTTTTCTTCACTTTCGAGGGTCGGATTGGCACTTGCTCGGAATCCGAGCGAAATGGCTCGGTTTTTCCCTCGCGCGAGTGACTCGGATCGCTGGTCGCTCAGTTTGGAATTCCGAACGACGTGGAGCGATCTGGACCGTTGGATTGCGGCGCGAATCTCGAGGCAGACACGGTTCCCAAGAAAACAGTATCTTGTTGTTTAGTGGACGTGGCGTAATATGAGCCGTCTGATCGAAATCTTACGCGAACTTTGAGAGGAAAGTCGTTTTTCTCCATTTCGTAGCTCGGATTGGCACTTGCTCGGAATTCGAGCGAAATGGCTCGGATGGCCTGTCGCTCGGGTGTTGGATCCGAGGGACGTGGGGCAATCCTAGCCGTTGGATGATGGCACAGATCTCGATGCTGGCTCAGTTCCCAAGAAAATACTATCTGTCGCGTAGTGGCGCTGGCATGATCTGAGCCGTCTGATCGAAATCTTACGCGAATTTTGAGGGGAAAGTCGTTTTTCTCCATTTCGTAGCTCGGATTGGCACTTGCTCAGAATCCGAGCGAAATGGCTCGGATGGCCTGTCGCCCGGGTGTTGGATCCGAGGGACGTGGGGCAATCCTAGCCGTTGGATGATGGCACAGATCTCGATGTTGGCTCAGTTCCCAAGAAAACACTATCTTGTCGCGTAGTGGTGCAGGCATGATCTGAGCCGTCTGATCGAAATCTTACGCGAATTTTGAGGGGAAAGTCGTTTTTCTCCATTTCGTAGCTCGAATTGGCACTTGCTCGGAATTCGAGCGAAATGGCTTGGATGACCTGTCGCTCGGGTGTTGGATCCGAGGGACGTGGGGCAATCCTAGCCGTTGGATGATGGCACAGATCTCGATGCTGGCTTAGTTCCCAAGAAAATACTATCTTGTCGCGTAGTGGTGCTGGCATGATTTGAGCCATCTGATCGAAATCTTATGCGAATTTTGAGGGGAAAGTCGTTTTTCTTCATTTCGTAGCTCGGATTGGCACTTGCTCGGAATTCGAGCGAAATGGCTCGGATGGCCTGTCGCTCGGGTGTTGGATTCGAGGGACGTGGGGCAATCCTAGCCGTTGGATGATGGCACAGATCTCGATGCTGGCTCAGTTCCCAAGAAAACACTATCTTGTCGCGTAGTGGCGCTGGCATGATCTGAGCCGTCTGATCGAAATCTTACGCGAATTTTGAGGGGAAAGTCGTTTTTCTCCATTTCGTAGCTTGGATTGGCACTTGCTCGGAATCCGAGCGAAATGGCTCGGATGGCCTGTCGCCCGGGTGTTGGATCTGAGGGACGTGGGGCAATCCTAGCCGTTGGATGATGGCACAGATCTCGATGCTGGCTCAGTTCCCAAGAAAACACTATCTTGTCGCGTAGTGGTGCAGGCATGATCTGAGCCGTCTGATCGAAATCTTACGCGAATTTTGAGGGAAAAGTCGTTTTTCTCCATTTCGTAGCTCGAATTGGCACTTGCTCGGAATTCGAGCGAAATGGCTTGGATGACCTGTCGCTCGGGTGTTGGATCCGAGGGACGTGGGGCAATCCTAGCCGTTGGATGATGGCACAGATCTCGATGCTGGCTCAGTTCCCAAGAAAATACTATCTTGTCGCGTAGTGGTGCTGGCATGATCTGAGCCGTCTGATCGAAATCTTACGCGAATTTTGAGGGGGAAGTCGTTTTTCTCCATTTCGTAGCTCGAATTGGCACTTGCTCGGAATCCGAGCGAAATGGCTCGGATGGCCTGTCACTCGGGTGTTGGATTCGAGGGACGTGGGGCAATCCTAGCCGTTGGATGATGGCACAGATCTCGATGCTGGCTCAGCTCCCAAAAAAACACTATCTTGTCGCGTAGTGGTGCTGGCATGATCTGAGCCGTCTGATCAAAATCTTACGCGAATTTTGAGGGAAAAGTCGTTTTTCTCCATTTCGTAGCTCGGATTGGCACTTGCTCGGATTCCGAGCGAAATGGCTCGGATCGCCTGTCGCCCGGGTGTTGGATCCGAAGTGCCGAGCTGTTTTACTTGGGTCGAAACGTCGCTCCCTTTGCCAACAGTTGCGGTTCTCCGTTACTTAGTCGTTTGGGCTTTTGTAACGCTTCAAGGGAGGCCCAAGAGTTGCGCCCTTACGTTACAAAGTCCAAGAGGCGTCTTTTTTACTATAAGTTTTCACCCCCTCAACATTTCACCTCATTTCTCACTTTCACTTTCTCACTCTTGGTTTTTACTTCTTAGCGAAGTTTTTAGCTCTCGAGTGGCGCTGCTAGCTGTCGCGGCAAGGCGTTTTCAGCTCCGGCAAACTTTTCCGGCCATACCAGTCACTTCAAGGTCAGTCCCTCTCCTTATCTTTGTAAAATGGTTAAGATTTCTTTCATGGATGAAACCCCCTCCTCGGACCGAGGCGTCAACCGAGCGGCTAGTCCAAGCAAGGGTAAAGGGTAGGAGGTAGTGGAGCCGACCGAAGAGACTACGGTCAGGCCGAGTACAGATGGGGAAGCTGCCGAGCCTCTTAAGGAGGTAGTGGTCCGATCTAGCGAGGGCAAGGGTGTGGAAACCATAATCGAGCACCCGAAGACTGCAGGGGAGTTGGGTCGGCATCCGAGCACTCTGTCGAGCGTTGGCGGTGTGCGGAGCTACTCCGGAGATCTGTTGGAGAAGGTGACGCAGGGCACCGCCAAGTCGATCGAGGAGAACGAACCGAGGGAAACCTCTGAGGTGGATCAGATCTCTTCGGTCCTGACCGAGGCGGATTTGCATCGGATTCGGAGCGGGTTCCAAATCCCCACGGAGTACGGGCTCCTTCTCCCTGGCCCTGGCTTCCGAGCGTGCACCTCGTCCTCGGCCGATATATGCGTTTTTCCCGCCGACTCCTGAATGCCGGACTTCGGCTGCCGCTGCACCCTTTCGTGGTCGAGGTGCTGCAGTGGTATGGCTTGTGTCTGGCTCAGCTAATGCCGAACACCTGGCGACATGTCATGGCGTTCGTTCTTCAATGCCAGGAGGTCGGTGCTCAGCCCAACATGTTCATCCTTCGGAGTCTCTACCGTCCTTGCCAACCAAGCAAAAATGAGCAGAGGTACTATCTCTCGCCGAGAAAGGGAGTGAAGCTGATCGAGAACCCGGACTCGATCAAGCATTGGAAGGAAAAGTACTTCCTCATCCGAGCTCCCGAGCCATGGGTGATCCCGACAGTGTGGTCGAGGGACGGTCTGCCGACGCGGGCGAAGAAAGAGCCCGTTCTCAGCAACGAGGAGACGGAAATCGTGGAGAAGTTGTTCGGGCTTCCGACCCTCAGTTGGAAAGACATCACCGAGGAAGCATTATTGCGAGGGGGTCTCAGTCCAATCGACCCTAGTACGCTTCTTCAAATCTTGTTTTGTCTTTGAGGTTTTGAAAAAATTTTCTAACTTTTTTCACTCGGTTTGTGCAGAATCTCCCGGCATGGACTACAAAGGTCTGATGGCTAAGGCCCGAGCGGCTAGGGAGCAGGAGACGAGGAAGAGAAAAAGGACCGTGTCCGGGCCCCAAGGCGGCCGAGCGCCCAAGATCCTCTCGGTCTCTCCGACCCCCGAGCGGCAGGTTGTTGAGGCTCCTCTGGTCGAGTCCGAACAAGGTCTCGTCGTGCCGACCGTCCCACCTACCTCGGATGCGCCGATCCCAACGGCGCGAACAGATGCTCCAGGGTCTTCTGGCGGAGCGTTCAACATCAGCGCGGCGCTGGCTCTCGATGTCCCGCCCTTCACTGCCGAGGCGGAGGCGATCCTGACCGAGGAGCACAAGTGCATCTTCGTCCCCGACTGGCGGGTGATGAAGGTCGACGGGTTCTTAGGGGACGGTAACATTTGTATGCAGGCGGTGAAGCACCTGCCGACCCTTAAAGACCGAGCGGCGCTCAAGGCGGGTGAAGTTGGTGATGTCGCGATGCAGATCGCTCGTAACACTATGTCGGTAAGTAGTCGATCACTTTCTTGAGAGTTTTTCTAAGTTTTTGCGCTCGTGCTTGACTGTTTCTTATATTGCTTGTAGACCCTCTGCCACTTCAACTATCTGCTCGAGGAGTTAGCTAGCAAGGAAAAAGAGATGACCATTCTGAACGACCGGGAACGGTCGGAGCGGTCTAAGGCGGTGAAGCAGCTGGAGGCCGAACAGTTGCGTTCCACTTCGCTCGCGGCTGAGGTTGCCGACCTAAAGGCTCAGCTTGCCGAGGCGCTGAGGAGCTCGGCCGCCGAGGCTTCCAAGGTTGAGACCCTTGAAAAGGAGGCGGCTCGACTCGAAGGGGAGTTGTCTAAGGCTCAGAAGGCGTCGGAGGAAGCCCTGAGCGAGCAAGCGTCGAAGGTGGCGGTCGCGGAGAAGGCGGTTCGAGATGAAGCTGAGGCTCACATGTTGACCAACATGGAGGAGGCGTACGGCTGAGCGTTGAAGCATATCGTCGCGTTGAAGCATATCGTCGCTCGGAACCCCGGATTCGACGCCTCGTCCTACTATTTCTATGACTCCGTGGAGGGAGAAGAAGAGCTGCCCTTAGTCGAGCTCGCTTCGAGGCCGGAGGGCGAAGACTCCGAAGGCGAGGGGGGTGCCGAGCGTGCGATTGTATCTGTGCCGGACGATGATGAGGTCGACCCCTGACTTTGTCGCATCTTCTTGTTTTCTTGTTCTTCTTCTTCTTTTTTTGTAATGCCTAACTGCGGACTGGCCACCGCTTTTTGTAAACCTTGGACTTTTAATGAAACGATGGTGTTTTGGCTGAATATTACGAATTTTCGCAAAGTGTTCACCTCTTTTTGCTCGGATTGTGTCCTTAAGTGTCGAAGACTTCTTTTGATAATTCTCCGCTTTTCAGGTTGAGTTGGGTCCGATTACTGAGGTCTCCCATCTTCGTACTGAGCTGGAGAAAACGAAGCAGGTTCTTTCTCGCAGTCGTGATGAAGCGTTTTACGACTTCTTGAAATTGGAGGACATTAAAGCAACTGCGAGGGGGTATTTCCGCGAGTTGAGGCAACTGCGGAAGCAATCTCGAGAGACTCATCTCGAAGGCGAGATAGAGTTGCTCCGTAAGGCGCTCTTTGATGTCGACCAAAGGAATAGTGAACTGCTGGCGGAGATTCGTCATTTGGAGGTAACGGTGGAAGAGCACTCGGCGGAGGAAGAGGAGTTAGCTTCGAAGGTGGGGAAGTTGATGTCTGAGCGCGATGAGTTGACGGCAAGAATTGACAAACTGAGGAGGGTCACGATCGACAGGGGTATCGAAGTGACTCATTTCCATCGTCTTGTGGCCGACAACACTAACGTAGCAGGCCCGTCTAAACTTCCCCGTTTTAAAGTATCGGCGGAGGACGATATTCTGAGAGATAGGATCGTCGAGCTAGAGGAGGAGATTGCAACGCTGAAACCTCAGCCCGTAAGGACCAACGTTCGCAGTACATCGTGTACTCGTGAAGAAAGCGAAAGAGGAATCTCGTTCTATGAACTTGCAACTCGTTCGCCCGTCGTTAGGCGGAGCCCCGCTGACGCTCAGAGTGGTGTAGCTGTTTCGTCTAGCGGCGCCTCGGTTGGGGCCACAGCTAGAATTAGCGGCGAAGGGGGTTCTCGCTTCGCTGGTTTAGAGTCGAGCTCAGAGGTAAGGCGACGCCGCCCTCATGTGTCCCTGAACCGAAGCGTTCCCCTTCCAAAGAAACGCTAAACAAGTTGTATTATGCTCTTCCAATTATTGTAAAACTCTGTTGTAGTGTCAGCCTTGTCCGCGCTCTTAATAAAAAAGTTTGTTTTGCTTTTGATGTTCGAATGCTGCGTTGGCTGGTATTAGTTTAAGTACAACTCCTCCCACTTTTGACAACTACTCAAAATCAGAAGCAAATCTTTCTTCTTATGGGCGAACCACTCCTGTCTTGCTTGATAGCGGGCTTGCGAAGAGGAGTCGAGCCAAGCTTGCGGAGCAGAATCGAACCAAGTGTTGGACTCCGAACTCGTCGTTAGAGTTTGTTCAACGGTTGTGGGAGCAATTCCGAATGGCGACCCACTCCTAGCCCGCTTAAGAGCGAGCTTGCGGAGCAGAATCGAACCAAGTGTTGGACTCCGAACTCGTCGTTAGAGTTTGTTCAACGGTTGTGGGAGCAATTCCGAATGGCGACCCACTCCTAGCTCGCTTAAGAGCGAGCTTGCGAAGCAGAATCGAACCAAGTGTTGGACTCTGAACTCATCGTTAGGGTGAAAAGTAAAAAGCAGAGAGATACAAGCAATTTTACAGGTAAAATATGAATAAACTTTCTTTATTGATAACTAATGGTTGGCTGCTTCTAAGTTGCGAGCCGTTATTACATGAGAGAAATAAAGAAAAAATACAAATAAAAGGAGAGGAACGGTTCGACATCCCAGAATACTCAGAGAGGCGTTATTGCTCTCTCCCGGTATTTCAAAAGATGGTCGGCATTCCAAGTCCTGGGGATCTCTCTGCCTTCGAGGTCTTCTAGTCTATATGTTCCGGACTGAACTACTTTGGCGATCTTGTAGGGTTCCTCCCAATTTGGAGCTAGTTTACTCTTTTGACCAGGAAAAGAGATTGCTAACTTTCTGAGGACCAAGTCCCCTTCTTTAAGGTCGGTAGGACGGACTCTCTTATTGTATGCCAACTCGATCCTTCTCCAGTAGCTTTGTTAACAAATGACAGCTCTTTCACGGATCTCATCAATCAAGTCTAGATTTGCTCGGAGCTCTCTGGCATTTTGTTCTTCTTCATAAGCCATTAGACGAGGAGAGGGTATACCAACTTCTAGGGACAGGTAGGGACTCCATAGAATCGGAAGTTTCGTCTTCTATACTTGGCTTGAGGAGCACCTCAATCAAGACGGTCTGCTCGAGACCTTGGAGGGAGGAGGCTAGCTTGGAGAGGGCATCGGCCTGGGAATTCTCTTCTCGGGGGATTCGCTGGATGAGAGCTTCTTCAAACAGGGCCATGAGATTCCTGACCTTGGCTAGGTACTTAACCATTCAGTCATCTCGTGCCTCGTACTTGCCTAGGACCTGATTCACGACCAGCTGAGAGTCGCTAAAGATCCAGAGGCGCTGCGCTCCTGTATTGCGAGCCATTCCGAGGCCGGCTATGAGTGCTTCATATTCTGCTTCATTGTTAGAGGCCTTAAAGTTGATGCGGAGGGAGTATTGGAGGATGGAATAATTTGGGCCGGCCAGAATGATCCCGGCTCCGCTTCCCTCGTTACAAGAGGATCCATCCACATAAACCGACCAGACAGGTGGTCTTTTCATTGCTTGGCTGAACTCGGGGATGGTACTTTCAACTATGAATTCAGCTAAGGCCTGAGCCTTGATCGCGGTCCGAGGTTGATATGTTATATCATGCTGGCTCAGCTCGATAGACCACTTCATGAGGCGACCGGAGGTCTCTGGCTTGTGCAGAACTTGCTTCAGCGGTTGGTCGGTAAGAACGACCACCGAATGGGACTGGAAATATGGCGAAGCTTTCTTGTGGCCATGACTAGGGCGTATGCCATCTTCTCTATCCTCGGGTAGCGGAGCTCGGCATTCCGAAGTACCTTGCTCACGTAATAGATGGACTTTTGAGTCTTATCCTCTTCCCTTACGAGGACGGCGCTGAGGGTCTGCTCGGAGGCTGCTAGGTAGAGGTAGAGGGCTTCACCAGGAATTGGTTTGCTGAGGAGAGGAGGATTGACTAGGTAAGCCTTGAGCTGGTCGAATGAATCTTGTTGCTGCTGACCCCACTCGAAGCCTTTAGCCCCCCTGAGAGCCTTGAAGAAGGGAAGGCACCTCTCCCCTGACTTGGAAAGGAAATGCCCTATGGCTGCCAGGCGACCCGTTAGTTTCTGAACCTCTTTAACATTCTTTGGGGGAGCCATGTCTAATATGGCTTTGATTTTCTCGGGGTTGGTCTCGATTCCTCTTTGGCTTACCATGAAGCCTAGAAATTTCCCCGACGAGACTCCGAACGCACATTTGTTCGGATTGAGTCTCATACTGTGTTTCCTGAGTACGTCGAATACCTCTTGCAGATCGATCACATGATCCGCCCCGTGGATGCTCTTCACAAGCATATCGTCAACATATACCTCCATATTTCGGCCGATCTGTGCTTAAAAAACCTTGTTGACGAGGCGTTGATACGTGGCACCTGCATTCTTCAAACCGAAGGGCATTACCCTGTAGCAGTAGAGGCCCTGGTCGGTTACAAATGAGGTCTTCGGGATATCTGGAGGGAACATACGAATCTGATTGTAGCCTGAGAAGGCGTCCATGAAGCTGAGGAGTTCATGGCCCGAAGTGGCGTCAATCAAAGTATCGATGCTTGGAAGAGGGAATGGATCTTTAGGGCATGCCTTGTTGAGGTCGGTAAAGTCGATACAAATCCTCCAGGTCCCATTGGACTTCTTCACCATAACTACATTCGAGAGCCATTCGGGATAGTTTACCTCTTGTATGAACCGGGCCTTCAAGAGCTTGTCCACTTCCTCTTTTATAGCTTGCTGGCGCTCGGGAGTGAACTTGCGCCTCTTCTGTTGGACCGGTTTGGACTCCGGAGCAACGCTGAGGTGGTGGACCAAGAGCTCTTCGGAAATTTCGGGCATGTCTGCAGCCGACCATGCAAAGAGGTCTCGGTTCCTTCGGATGCACTGAACTATGTCGGAGCATAGGGCGGATGGGAGGGTCTTGCTAACAAAGAACTTTCGGCTTGGATTCTGCTCAGAGAAGAGCACTTCCTCCAACTCATCCACCGGCTCGGACGTTGGTCGGGCAACATCTTGGAGGATTTCTAGAGTTTCGAGGGAGAGGACTGGACCCAGGGTAGAGGTCATGTAGCATTTGCGGAACGTTTCCTGATTGCCTTTTACTTTCCCTACTCCTGCCCGAGTGGGAAACTTCATCTTGAGGTGATAGGCGGAAGGGACGGCTTCAAGAGCTGCTAAGCCGACCCGACCCAAAATGACATTGTAAGCTGCAGGGACATCCACGACCATAAAGTCCATCGACTCCGTTCGGGTAGTAGGAGTTTTGCCAGCGGTTACGTCGAGGGTGATCACCCCTTCAATAGTCACTAGCACTCCCGTGAATCCATGGAGTGTGTAGCCGGCGGGTTTGAGTCTGTCTCGTGATAGCTTGAGGCCTTTAAAAGCGGCGAGGAAGAGGATGTTAACGGAGCTGCCATTGTCCACCAGGATCCTTTCCACCTTAAAATTCGCCATTCTCGGGGTTCGGACACCCTCAAGGTCTTCATCTGAGAATGTGACGGGCACTCCGAGGCCTTTAGGAGGGGGTGTGGTGCGAACCGAATTGACTTCCCTTATAAACGCCTTTTGAGAGGAGTTGGAGGAGCCCCCCATTGGGCCCCCATGAATGAGGTGCAGGACACGCTTCTCTTCGAATTCGGGCGTTTCATCGCGTTCAGGACGCTTGTTAGCCCCCCGAGGTGGGGGAGGAGGATCGGTTCGGTCCTTTCTCACGAACCTGTTTAGCTGACCTCTCTGGATGAGGGCTTTTATCTCGTTCTTCAGGGCCCGACAATCATTGGTGTCGTGGCCATGGTCCCGGTGATAACGACACCACTTCTCTTTGTCTCTCTTCTTGCCGGGGGTGTTCATTTTTGGCGCAGGAGGTATCACCCCCTCCTTTTCAACTTCCATGAGAATTGTGGAGACGTTGGCGTTCAGAGGAGTAAACTTTTCAAATCTTGGGGGAGGTCGGCGCTGCCCGCCATTATCCTTCTGGAGCTTTTTGGCCCCTTCTTCTTCTGTTCCCTTTCTCTTAGACCCGGAGGAAGACCCCTCCAAGTTGGGGTGGTGCTCAGCTTCCTCAGCCCGAATATACTTTTCGCTCCGGAGGAGGAGGCCAGAGAAGTTCTGTGGGGGCTTTTTGGCGAGGGAGGAGCGGAGGCTGGAGTTGAGGACGTTGGATTGGAATGCTGCTGCAGCGACCGATTGGTCGAGGGATGCTATGGACCTGGCTTCTGCTGTGAACCTTTTCACATAGTCTCTGAGCTTCTCACTCTTCTTCTGGTTGAGGTAGAGTAGCGAAATGCTGGTCTTCTCAGTTCGGCGGCTACTCACGAAGTGGGTGACGAAGAGGGTCTCAAATTGCTCGAAGGAGAATATTGAGGATGGGGCAAGGCGAGAGTACCATTCTCGAGCCGGACCCTTGAGAGTAGCAGGGAAGGTTTTGCACAGCAGGACATCGGAAGCTTGATGGATGAGCATGAGGATCTTGAAGCTTTCGATGTGATCGACGGGGTCAGACTCCCCGGAATAAGTCTCGAATTGAGGAGGTTTAAAGCCAATTGGTACGGGCGCCTCCATTATGGTTCGGGAAAAAGGAGGTCGACTAGGGCGAAGGGTCCTTCCTCTAAGCTCTTCTTCTCGGTCTAACTGACCCAAGCGCCTCTCCATTTCGTGGAGACGGCGGTAGACAGCGTCATCCCTTCGACGATAATCAACCGAGCCTCTAGACTCGTCTTCGTACGAGGGAGAGCGGGGGATACGACGACGGTAGCTCCTGGAGCGGCGATGACTAGGAATGTGCCGGGGGTTGCTAGGAGCTGGAGGAGTTAGGGACCGTCGGCGAGGACTTCGGACCGGAGGAGTGGGAATCCTTGGAGCATTGGTGTTATTGGGACGGAGATTGAGAGCTTGTAGGATGGTTGCTTGGAATTGCTGGAACTCGGCACGGGTGATGGGTGCCTCATCGTTCCTTGGATGTTGCCGACCGGTAGGAAAATGGGGTTTTCTCCTGTGATGCTCGGGGGACTCTCTCTGCCCCTTTCGGGTAGGGGACCTTCTGTAGTCTCGGTGGTGAGGAGATCGCTCATCCGGACGTTGTTGGCGGGAGGCTCCCTCTCGGGCATGCTTTTCATCCAGACGTCGGCGGAGATCCTCATCCTTCTGCCGATTGAGGATGGTATTGTGAAGGTCGGAAGCTCGGGGATTGTGGGAGGCCATAGAATCCGAAGAGACATTGTGGATTGAGACGTGGTCCTGATGGAGAGGTTGTTTCTGCGGGATGGGACGCGAGACCCCTGCACCGGCATTTTGAGGACCGAGGGGACCTTTAGGAGGTTGTTGATTCTGAGGAGGAGGCTGGTCCTGTTGAAGAGGGTCCTCGGCTTGAGGCGGAAGTTGCCCCTGCTGCTGAGCGGACTTCCTGTTGCTGATCGGGGTTGGGTCCACGGTTGGACCCTCTGGATCTTACTTTCCTAGGAGGCATGGCTGGAGAAGATCTGACCAACGGGAAGAGGGGAGGCTGCTATTCGATTATCGTTCCCACAGACGGCGCCAATCTGTTACCGCTAAATCTGGTGTGGGGACAAACAGATAGTATTTGTGGATTCTTGAAAAACTTTGAATAGCAAACCTGTTACCTATTCCGCCGGAGTTTGACCGTTGACTCCCGCCGTTCACCTGCAAAAAGTGCGAGACACCGGGGTTGATCCCGGCGACGCACCCTCCGACGCTCAAGTCAGTAATCAGGGAGATTATGAAAGAGCGTAAATTGGCAAAAGATTGATTACCTCTTAATGGAGATGGATGGGGGGCCGTTGGGGTCAAATTAGGAATGTAATTCCTGTGGTTAGATAAGGAATGTAATCCCTAATTACCAGTGAGAGGATAGATATGAATCAGGGCCGTTGATTAGGATTAATCAGAAACCCTAATTCTATCCTGCTGGACCGGGTTTGCTGCGGGTTGAAACCCACACCCAGTTGAGGTGGATCCGTTCGCGGGTTAGTGGGTTTTCGAAGAGGAGAACCAGTACCCGCTTCAGACCCATTGGTAGGTGAAATTACTATTTTATCCCTAAGCTTTAAGATTCGTTCCTGATTTGGACGGTTCTGATTTAACCCCATTTTTAGCCATATCAGACGTGTTTAGGTCCAATACTTTTATACAAGGCACATCACACGATGCATCTCAAATACGTCAACACCAGCATCTGAGAATGATATGATAGACAATTCACGTGTCTTGATAATGAAGGGGATTGCGAGACTCATGTTGTACATGCTATTTAAGTCCAAGGATAGATCATTCTGTGAAGGGATAAGTTTGAATGAATAGAGTTTCACACGAGATGACCGTTCCTGTGATCAATAGACAATTAAAACGTGATTGTCAATGTTAGGCATCTTGTAATTGGTAAACTAATATAGAGTATAGACGTATTCATTTTTTCCTTTCTCTCACTGTCTTCATTTTGACTTCATATTACGTCCGTAAGGCTTTATGCAAATAGGAGCGATATTTCTATGACCTTAAATATTTGTATCATTGTCTTAGAGGACGATAATTTGAGTTATTCACATCTACGTAATTATATGGCCCATTGCCTAAAAAATTGTTAGCCTCCTTCACTGCATATGCTTAGAATGTTAATTTGGTGGATGGTTGTTCCAGTTGAATGTCTCATTTGGAATCATGAATGTCTTTAGCTCTGCTATTTACTTGATATGGGCCGTAGCTTTTAAGAAGGTTTTCCAGATTTTACAAAAATCAACTTAGTAGTTATTATTGTCTCTTAAAATCTATTTATGTTCATGTATTTGAGTTGATAGTGCTGCGATTTGCGGTTTTTAGCATCACGATGTTGCAATTTGCAAATACCTCCTCCCTAGCTTTGAGGTAGTAGCATCACACTTGTCTGAGATATCCCATTACCAATAATTAAGATCCAGTGACGAGAACAGCTTACATAATAGGTATTGATGCTGTCATTTATAAATGCTGCTCTCAGCATCAACAAGAGAGAGACATATTTCTACTGTGACTTTTGCACGAATTAGTGGTGTTAGTGTTCTACGATGGAAGATAGTTGGACATGACGCTGTGCTTTCATAGGAACTTTGGTTTTGATGCATGTTGAACTATAAATTTGTTGCTTTCCTATTTTTTAAACTTTTTTTCATGTTTTAGGCTATAGTATTTGTGGACATAAGTATTTCTGGACTTTTGGGTCATATAGGGCTTGGAACACATGAAAGTAGCAATCTGTAGTTGGAGTTGATGTCAAGAAGAGCTTAATGCCCAGTTACCTTTTAAACTAGCTCATATATCTCACACAGTTATAACCTTGATCCAGTTTAGTCTATGACACCTTTGATGATGAGCATATTAGCCGAGGACCATCTTACAATCCGTTGAGTTTCAACATTTTGCACAAGTAACAAAATTAATAATTATCTCGCAGAGACTTGCTTGGTAGATAAACAAAATAGGACTTCTGAACTAAGCACATGAACGACATGCCATGATCCCTTCAGGATATTAATTTTCTCATCAATCGTAAGGAGGCCGTAGTTTATTTGAATTTGTGAATCAGATATTGGGCTGTGAGATTCTTGTTTTTTTGTAGAGTTACTAAAACTCCAAAGTAACTAATAGATAACTGCTATGATTTAGGAGACAATTGTCAGCCATGTCCACATGTACGATACATGCTATAGTATGCAATTCGTGTGATCACCAAGTTTTAGGCAATGGATTGTCAATAATGATAGGAGTACCAAATGCCGAAGTACATTATATGCTACGTGTGCAGTCATGGGTTTATAATTTATTTAAATTGTGATATACTATATGCGTTCATACTTCTTAGTGCACAATGAACGAGAGATGTGCACCTTTTGGATGGGACCTTCTCAATGATAGATATCAAATCTATGGTTTGCTATACATTGTTATCTGGATATGGCTCATCGAGAAATTGATGTTTTAAGACGTCCAGAATTGCAAATAATAAAGGGGGTGTAAAATGAACAGGACGGTCCGCCGTCCGTCCGAGTCCGCCTCGAGAAATGGCCCAACCGTGGACCGTCCGAATTGTTATACGAACCGAACTTGAACAAATTATTAGGTCCGATTATTTACCGAGCTAGAGCCAGACATAAGTCCGTCCGAGTATTATTGCGGTCCGATGCTTTATCGAACCAAGTCCGGACTATAAAAATTTTGTCTGACCTAGACCGAGCCGGACATAAGTACGTCCGAATAGAATTTCGGTCCGAGCTTGAACATATGGTTGTCCGATCCCGTTCGGTCCGATTTACAGCCCTTTATTGCATGTGATTTAAATGTAAGGCAGGCAGTCGGTCTTAGCCACTTCCTACCATAGAGAGTTCGAATGCCTTAGTTCTTAGGATACTTAAAAGTTTGTTTCATTGTCTCACAAGAGTCCAGTATCTACGTTCTCCTTTTAGATATACAAGTTCTGTAAAGCCAAATCTTTGAAGTCATTCCTAGTGTTGAACGGATCAGTAAGATGAGCCAACAAGCAAAGTTTGTGCCAAATTTGTTTCTTCCTGAAGCAGCATGGAGAATGCAACTTACACATGCGGGATATTGTTTCTGTTTCTCATCCTTAAAACTTCAGAAATTCATATTTAAGACACGGGTTTTATTTCCAATACTGCATGTGGACTTGCCCATTGGAACATCTTCAAATGCTGCTCCATCAATTCCTTAATCTGCTTATCGCCTGTTTTGTACTGAATCGTCATCCTCTCACAAACGCAAGTGTTCACCAGTAGAAAACCTAAGAATCCTACCCAATAGCTTCGATGCAGGTTAACTTGGCATATCTGAATGATCCTGAGGTGATTTATCCTACCCCATGAAGGAACTTGGCTTTCCCAGTAGTTTTCAACTGTATCGAAATTCTCCTTATCCTGATAATAACATTGTGGTTAAAGTAAAACAAGTGGTTATTGAAACTATGATGATTTAGCAGGGTACGGAGTAATCTGAGGTGAAATTTCGGCATACGTGAATTCTGAGTTCCTCAAGATTAGGGCAGCTGTTGAGAAGGCATGATAGGAGGGTGTTTACTTGAAGATTGCTTAAGCTTATTTCCAGATTCAGGGTTTTTACTGATTGCAGTTGATATTGTAGTGGCAAGCTCAGTGGAGCATCTACTCCCTGCCAATGTACATATTGCAAACAAAGAATTAGAGAGGGTTTAAGGTATGAGCTCGTATTCAACCGTTAATACATGTATTATTAGCCATCCAAGGTTGAGACCTTGTACCGGTTAAAACTGTGAAGTATAAAGAGGTGGGTATGTTCTTGTTTATCAATATCCGACTTTCAACTTTATGTCAGCGAGTAGCGTCAGGATAGTATTTGTTTTGGTTTAGTTGCATCTGCATGAAATAGTCCTCCGTTTTGGCAGGATCTTAGTTATATGTGCATTTGAGGTTAAAGAGTAAAGGTGTACATTATATGATTTAGAATGCCCAATACGCTTTGTTTTAAACCTACACTTAACAAATTGTTATGGTTTTCCAACTAATTAATGGACTTACCTCACAAAACTGCAAACCGAAGTTTAAAGAAAGCCTCTCCAAGTTACACTGTGAGAGATCCATGAGCAGTTGAACCAGCTTCTCTGCTTCATTCTCACCTTCTTTGCCGCCCAAACTATCGTAGCTCGGAAGAAAGCTACTAAATGCGAGATGAAACTTGAAAGTCGCTTGTTGCAGATGACTGACATTTCTAACCGAAATCTGTACTCTCCTTAATGTAAGAATCTCCAAGGACTTTAATCTCGGAGCACAATCAATCTTAAAGTTCCTTATCCATTCGCAACAATCAAGCTTCAGACTCTCCAGCAGCCTGCAGCAAGAAACCACCTTGTGGAAGTGGTCATCAGTGAAGTAAACCCTAGAGAGTATAAGACTCCTAATACTGCTTAAATTCAAGTTCATTGGAAGTAAGGATATCATACACTTCCCGAGTTCAAGTTTCTCCAATATTGGACTAAAGAATACATCCGAAGGGAGCTCATAGCATCCTACACCCCTGTTCATCACTGATAGCTCTCTGATGCCTTTACCGACAAATTTATGGAGAAATTTGTTTAGTCGATGATAAGTGGGTAACAAACAGTTCCTGGAAGAAGTGAAGGAAAGACTGCAAGCATGGATGGGCCCCTGGACGAGAAGTTCAATGGAGTCGAGCATCGACTCCCATGTCCGGATGATGGATGTGTCGTTGTCATCTGAGGTTGTGAAGACTTGCTCGTCGGTATTAGAGAGATGAAGGCAGGTGACTGAGTGCCAAATGTATCTCCATCTTCTCGACAGAATTGCAGTTGCAACAGCTTGTTTAGTTGGTATTAGAGAGATGATCGAGGCGAGCAGAGCCTCCGGGAGGTTGCTCAGTCGATCTTTGCTATTTTCTTCCGTTTTTTCTGTCATATTCATTTGCTTGCTTGTTTGATTCTTTGTTTGTGTGGTGGTCTTCTGAAGAGCTGGAGCCCTTTATGAAGGAGAGGAGAATATCAATGTGTTGTAGTACAAAAAAGTAGGTGTTGCCAAAGATGAGATGACATGAGATGAGATGAGAGGGGGATAAGGTGTCACTATTAAGCTTAAGCATTTATTTCTTTTTCTAGTTTTAATGGCTGTGACTTGAGATAAATTTTGGGTGTTTGGATGGAGAATTTGGCCTGAGAGTACCTTGCTCCAACCTGCATGTTCCATGTACATGGGAAAAGTATTTTTGGACACCTATTCTGAGATCCTTTTCCTTAAGACAGTGGAACGATTTTTTTTTCATTCGAGTTAGTGCCAGGCATTACGAGATATGTGTCGAGGTAAGGCCCATGTTGAGTATTTTTGGCACTGTGATACAAAATTATTGGTGCTGACATGACACAAACTTAATGCATGTTTTGCTTCACATGAATATGTATAGAGAACCCTTGATTTTATTTTTCTGATTTATTTATGTACCTTTCTTTTAGATCAGTACGATAAGCATTGAAGGTGAGAAAAGTTGGCGCTTGAACATTCAGTTGTTTCGTTTTAAAAAAATTCTCACTGTTCGCTGCACACGAAAAATGTTCAAATTCAGGACTTGGCAGGAGACAAGAAATATTTCGAATATGGATATAAACTACGTAAATTAGGAAGATGATGGTATATTTACAATTATAAAACTAGACGGGTACAATATATATAAAGTTGTTTACAGACAGAACGGAAAGGGTGCAGTAATTTTTCATGTACATTAAATTGCCAAGGACCAAGTCACAGTTCAATTATAAAAGAGATGAATATATCTATAGTGATTGGTGAATGACAAGGACAACATATATGATTATAATGGCAGAACAATGACGAAAATAAATGGATAAAAAAGAGAAAGAAGTTGCTTCAAGCAACAGAAGAGGTAAGACTTTCGGGATTGTTTAACTTGCTCAGTCATTGCTGAGTCATCACCTCAGGATTGTCCACCTGTTAGATTTACTGATGGTTCTACCTACCCAATTGGGGGAATGGATATGTAAACCTTATTTTTACTTTACCATTTAGTTACTTTCTTCATATGCACTGATTTTCTTTGAACTTATTATCAATTAGTCAAATAACCAAAACGCTAAATTGTTTTGTTACCTTTTATCTTAATCATTGTGTGTTTCCATAACTTGGTACGGGAAAAACAATTGCCACATGACGTTATCAGCTTGACAATATTCCTACCTCTTTTGCATGCTTGAATGGGCCTTTGGATTTGCTAGTTAGGTCATTCGTCGTTACAGAATTTGATGAAGTTGAGACTTGAATTATCTTCCCTTAAGGAGTTACCTTGTGAGTCATACCAATTAGGTAAACACTTGCATACGTCTTATTCTCCTAGAGTCAATAACTAGTCGAGTCGACCCTTTGGTTTAATTTGTTCTGATGTGTGGGGACCTTGCCCTGTCCAGACTCAGTTTGGTGAGTTGCGATATTTTGTTACCTTCGTTGATAACTACTATCGAGTCACCTGGTTATATTTAATGAAATCTTGGTTGAAGTTCTCTCTATTTTTAAATCATTATGCGTTGAAATAAGAACCCAGTTTGATATCTCTGTTCAAATTTGCAAAGTGATAATGCCAAAGATTAATTTTCTTCTGAGTTCACTAGTTTTAAGTCTTCTTGTGGTATTCTTCACAAGTATGATGAAACATTCTCTACTGTGGCCAAAATGCCTTCTGTTCGGATCATTGTTGCCTTGGCTGCTAGATTTCATTGGCTACTCCACCAACTTGATGTCAAGACTACCTTTCTCAATGGCATTCTTGAAAAGGAGGTTTATATGGAGCATCCCCCCTGTTAGTAAAGCTGAGCCCACTAAAGTCTGTTGCTTGAAACGATCTATGTATGGACTTAAACAGTCTTCACGTGCTTGGTTTGGCTATTTCGCTGAGGTTGTCACGAGTTTAGGATTAAGGAGGAGTGATAATGATCATTCTGTGTTCTATTGACATCATCAAGGGAAGAAGATCATTTTAGTTGTATATGTTGATAACATTGTAATTACAGGAGGTGATCAGAATGGTATTCAAAATCTGAAGTCCTATATTCAACGTAAGTTTCAAACTAAGGATCTCGGGTAACTATAGTATTTCTTGGGGATCGAAGTTGCTCGATTTAAGTAGGAAATTTGTTTATCACAGAGAAAGTATGTACTGGATATACTTACCAAGAGCGGTATGCTAGGATGCAAGTCATCACACACTCCTATTGTAACACCTCGCAAAATTGAACTATGACAATTTTGCCCCGCACGTGTTGTACACGAGTATTTTGTGCCATTACGGATAATATCCGTAATATTATATTTTTCGTATCTTGTATTTCTATTTTCTAAATATCTTTCCGATCTTTCGAATTCATTTTTGATCTCTTATTTGAACTTAACCCAAATATTTTCTGATCCATTCAAAATTTTCCGATTTAATTGATTCAGTCTCCTTATCATACCGTGTTTTTGATTCAGTATAAAACCGTTGATTTATCGTATTATTGAATATTCAACTTTGCTACCTCTAAATTTCTTGACATTGCTCTAAGAATTTGACCTAGTTCTCTTCATTGAAATTGACAAACTTTATACATGAAAATCGTAGTCCATCGAGTCTAGAATCCAGAACATCTTGTGGTTTCTCATTCCGACTTATAGGTTGTAAATTATTTTAAATCTAAGTTTTCCCTTAATCCTATTTCTTTCCGTAAACCCAAACTCATTTAATTCACCTCCATCTAAATACTAACCTACTCCCTATACACTTTTCCTCACACCCAGCCAATCCAAAACCCACTCACCTTTCTCACTCTACAATTTTCTCCCGTGCCAGTCCTCCTCCTAATCTCACTATACTCTACCCTAAAACACACTTCTCTTCTCACTCTGCAGCACTTTTTCACCCCTATAAATACATTCCTACACCCATGTATAATTCATGTCTCTCTCTTTCTCTTATATATATTATATATATAATACATATATATATACACACAGTCCCCAACTCCTTTCTCCTACCTGTTCGTTTCCTCTTCCGAAACCCACGCCGATGCTTCACCACTACCATCGCCATCTCCTTCACTACCGCCCCGATCACCTCCTTGCTAGCACCACCGCTCACCGCACTCCAGCTCCACCTGCCTTCGTCATCCACCTCGCCGTCAACCTCCTGCCGAAACTCCTCCAACCATCGCGTCCATCTTCGATTGCCATCTCCACTGCCACCACCTTCAACTTCACCGAAACTCAACTCCATCTCTCATCGCCATTGTCACCCCTCACCGTAACTCCAGAGCTCCGCCTTCGTCACAACAGCCCCACCGTGCTCCTCCTGAGCTCATCTCCATCACCATCACCATTGCCATCACAGCACCGCGCCATTATCGCCAAGCTCCTCCTTCCACCATCAAACAGCTTGCGCCACCACCACTGCTTCATACTCCGACCATCGCTGCAACCATCGCCTCACCGTCACCCTCCTCCATCGACAACACCCCCTCGCCACTGCCTTCGCCTTTACCGTCACCCTGAGCTCCTCCATCGCCATTACCGCCACCAGCTCCCCTTCATCACCCCCACCATCACCATCACCAACCACCGCTACCCCGTCACCACTACCGCCGAAGCTCCATCTCCATCTTCGTCACCATCACAGCCTCTTGCCATTGCCGCTCACTACCTCCAAGCTCCATCGCAGTTGACCACCACCCCCGAAGTCATCTTGTCGCTGCAACCACCTCCACCTCCAACCCCGAGTGACCACCACAACTCCCCCTCCGAACTCCGTCGCCGTCGTCAACCTCCCCGAGCCTCCATCGAAACCCACAACCAATCCCTCTCACGGTATATCTTTCACTCTTTCTCTCTGTTTTTTCTCTCTCAGTCTCCCACTCTCTAGTTTTCTCTCTCTCTCTAAGATAGTCTCTCTCTCTCTAGCTCTTTCTCTCTCTCTAGCTCTCTCTCTCTCTCCTACTCTGCTCTTTATATATATATATATAATTTTCACTTCATTCGCTTCCCGAATTTGACAAACAGTTTCGGCCCGTAGAGCCATTGTCGTTGTTCGTGTTGCTATCATCCTCAAATTGATCGTGGAATTGATCAAATCCAGAAACGATAAAAAATGGGTAACAACTTTAACCAACTCTTTTTATTGAAAAATGTGTGTATGCTAGATAATTTCGAAAACAAATATGTGGGTAAGAACTTTAACCAACTCTTTTTGATTGGAGAATGTGTGCATGCTAGATAATTTCGTAAACAAATAAGTGGGTAACAACTTTAACCAACTCTATTTTTATTGAAGAATGTGTGCATGCTAGATAATTTAATAAATTGAGTAATCATGCTTAGATTGTATATGAATGTTGTTTGATTATGTGTGTTAATTGCTGTTAATTAATTGGTGAGATTATGATACAATTATCTTGGAAATGTTATTATAATTCTGTCCGGAATTTGATCTCACTTCAGTAAAATCGTTTCTATTTAAATACATGGATTATGAGATTGAAACTTGTGTATGTGTATCATGTATGTGTGTACAACATCTCATCAAAATTTCATAATTTTTAGATGTCATTTGATATTTTAATAAAATCTGAATACACTACTGGTTTAGAAATTAAATAGACTTTATTTCATAAATTCTGGCTGAATATCATACTTATTTTCTAAGAAATCAAATTTTCAAGAAATGTGGGATTTTCTGTGATTTTTAAAAGTAGCAAGAGCTGCGATTTATGGATTCTGAACCTACGTCTTATAAATGGTTTTAGACAGATTTAATTGGGTTGAAACTAGAGGTTCTTAACTACAATGTTGTAGTAGACTCATTAAGGTTTCATATGAGACTAGGAAATCATTTTTCTAACAAGTATTGAAATTTTTATAATTATTGGAAGTTGTATTCACCTGTCAAGGGGACACGTGCGACGTTGTCTCGACTGTTAATTTCTGGAATCTAGTATTAAGAACGGGGGTGCGGATGTATAAGCCGTAAACTCCTATCGGAACTTAGGGGATGGACCCATAAGTATCCGTTGATGTTCTATGTTATCGAATACGAATGGGGCGAAGCAGGTAACGCTTGCCAGGGCATCTTATAATCGTGATAACTTTTAGTCAGGTCTGGAAGCAGAGAGATCACCAGGGCTAGGCACCATTATGGATGCTCAGGAGTGGAAAAAGACTGCTAGGGTTCGGGCGGGGTGGAATATGTAAGATCGGGAGTGAAGAGAGACCACCAGGGCTCGCATTGACCACTACTGACTGCAGTAACGGAATTTGACCGAACAACTGCAACCTTACTAGTCACTAGATAAATATCAGAAATAGTGTAGAATACAAGATTATGTATTGCATAACGAGGGATTGAACCCTGTAATGAGAAGGAATGCTAGTAGCTTGCATTCGAAAAATATGTTGCATGAGCGGCATATCGTTCCAAACATGCGTGCATTAAAAGAGCATATTTGGTTTGTGCATGTTTTCGTGATAAATAAATTGTTTATACACACACTCATATGACATCGTACATTTGACTATTTCCTGTTTACATTTATTAATTTCAGTTTTATTTCCATAATGCTATGTGTGTTGTTATGTTATTTTTGGAGTTAGTTAAAGCAGTTGTGATTCTTACCGTCAGCCTCACATGCTGATGAACCCACAAATTGTGTTGTGCAGGTAAGAGTACCTGGAGTTTAAGCATAGAATTGTGACATCATGTGCCTATCATCTTATCAATCCAAGTGGTTTGGATTTATATTAAGATTTCTGCATTTTTCTATATTATATTATGTTTATGTACTCAATTGAAAGAAAAGATGTGCTACGATTTTTCTGTGTATGGAAGTCGGGGCATTACAGAGTGGTATCAGAACCATCTTCAATTTGTTGTACTAAACATAGTATGGGAAATGGGCTTAGGATGACACTAGATGTGTTTTTTTAGTTTTGGATTGTGAATGCTATGATCGTTTTTTAGCTTAGCATTTATGATATCCTACGTGAACTGATTTTTCCCTCCCTCTTATGTAGGATGGCGGATGACCAAAATCCTATGGACGATGAGTTCTTCAATGACAAAGAGGAGGAAGATCCCGAAAAGGAAGATCCTGAAGAAGAACCTGAAGAGGAAGATCCTGAAGAAGATCCTGATGAAGAACCGGAAGAGGAAGAAGAACCCCAAGAGATGCACCCACTTACTCCACCTGCAGTCGACTCTTCAGATGAATCTTCGGATGTCCCTTTAGCACTGAGCAGGAATGATCATAAAATGGCCGCAATTCAACGACAACTCTACCAATGTCAGTTGAGGATATGCCAACTAGAGGGACAACGATTGGAAGAACAGCGACGCATTACAGCCCAAGAGACTGAGGTCAAGATTCTAAGGAGAATCCAGTTTCAAGCGGCACAGCAATTCAGTGAACTCACGAGCATGCTCGCAGGAGAAAAAAGAAAATCCAATCGAGCTCATAGTTATCTATAGGAAGAAGTCGTCGAATTGCAAACAGAATTTAGGACTGCTATCACTGTGTCATACATTGAACACTACCCGTTAGGGAAGGACAAGAGGAACAACGGGAACAAAGGAAAAAGGCCATTAGCATCAAACCACTACGAAAAACAGTCACCAGCTCAGAAGCTCAAATTAACTGGAGAAAATAGTGGTGTGATCACCAAAAAGGTAATCAGATGTTATAATTATGGAGAGGCGGAGCATTGTGGGTTTAATTACCCGAAGAGAAGAGCGTGCTTCAGTTGTGGCAAAAAGGACCACATCAAACCATACTGTCCACCATATCAGCAGAAAGAGCCAAACCAAGTGCCCACGAATCAGGAGGAAAAGCCATACAACCAGGGGCGAGACTTTGGACTCACCACACAAGGTGTAGAAGACTCAGAGAATGTCATCACTGGTGCGAATGAGTGATGTTTTATTAAGGCTTTGCAATAATAAGGATGTACTATTAATCTTTTGATGTAATAAGACATCTCTTGATCAATGGAATAAAGACCAATGTTTTACTCCTGTATCTCTCAAATTTGCAAATGAGTTGAGTGATGGGCCTAAGAAATTCGGTAGAATTTTGGCAGTACTCACGCCTTCATGAGAGATGCTGATTACTAACCAGTATTACACTAGCCGTGATATCAAGATTGGAGGAAGGATATAATTTTCTGAATTTTCCAGTAATCATTGATTATGACTTTTCGGGTTAGTTATATCAATAAATTTTGGAGTCTGGGATCCAAAAAAAAATTTCAAATTTATGGGGATTGAAGTGAAAATTTTTGTATGAGTTGTTGTAAGGGAAATTAATGAGAAGAAGAAATAAAAGAAGAAGAAGAGAAGTCAAGAAAAGGAGGAAGAAAAAGAAAGAAAGAGAAAGAGAAAGAGAAGAAAAAAAGAAAGAATGGAAAAGGAAGAGGAAGAGGAATCGGCGGAAGAGAAGCCAGAGAAGAAAGAAGGAAGCCGAAGAGAAAGAGCGAGAAGCAGCGGAGCAAGAAGAGAAAGAGACCAGCTTGGCAATGAAAGAAGAAAGGAGAGATATCCAATCAGCTAGAAGATAAGCGGGGATGAAGAGAAAACCGGTAGAAGAAGTTGAAGCGGAGAAGAAGATGAAGCTTTCTTCATCTTCATTGAGATTCGGCAGGATCTGTGTGTTTTGTGGCAGTAGCTCTGGCAAGATAGCTAGTTACCAAGAAGCTGCTATCGAGCTCGGCAAGGATCTAGTGGCAAGGAATATCAATCTGGTCTGTGGCGGTGGAAGTATAGGATTGATGGGTTGTGTCTCTGACACCGTTCATGCTGGTGGACAACATGTTTTGGGAGTGATTCCCAAGGCGCTGATGCCGAAGGAGATTACTGGAGGGAATGTAGGAGAGGTTAGAGCTGTCTCTAACATGCACGAGAGGAAAGCTGAGATGGCTCGCATTGCTGATGCTTTCATTGCCTTACCTGGAGGTTATGGAACACTGGAGGAATTGTTTGAGGTGCTCACTTGGGCTCAACTGGGGAGCCACAGCAAGCCACTAGGTCTTTTGAATGTTGAGGAATATTACGACTCGCTTTTATCCTTCATAGATTCGACTATAGCCAAGGAGTTTGTATCCCGTAAGGCTAGGAGCATCTTGGTTTCAGCTCCATCACCCAAGCAACTCATCAAGAAATCGGAAGAGTATGCACCGGAGCGGGACGAGTTGGATGTTGGGAGTGCCCAGTAGTAGTAGGGGTTCAGATTTGGAACTCGGGTGTTAATTTGTTGAGTCTTCTAGTTGTCTGTGCAATTTTTTTAGGATGTCTTAATGTTTTTGATTTAGGAGTGACTGATGTCGCTGTAGATGTTTAAGTGGTTGAACATCGTAGCACACGATAAACCACTACTAAATCACTTGATTTTGGCCTGTTCTTTTCGATGTTCCCCTCAGTAAACGTACAATTTTCTCTTAATCTCTTCTTTCTGTCACAAGATGAACTTGTGGATTTCAATATACTCTTTGTAATTAAGGACTCCATCAATTATGTTGGTGGGTGTTCTGGTTACAAACTTGCACCCTAATAAGTTCTGAGGACAGAGCTTTTCTAAGGGGGGGAGAGTGTAACACCCCGCAAAATTGAACTATGACAATTTTGCCCCGCACGTGTTATACACGAGTATTTTGTACCATTACGGATAATATCCGTAATATTATATTTTTCGTATCTTGTATTTCTATTTTCTAAATATCTTTCTGATCTTTCAAATTCATTTTTTATCTCTTATTTGAACTCAACCCAAATATTTTTTGATCCATTCAAAATTTTCCGATTTAATTGATTCAGTCTCCTTATCATACCGTGTTTTTGATTCAGTATAAAACCGTTGATTTATCGTATTATTGAATATTCAACTTTGCTACCTCTAAATTTCTTGACATTGCTCTAAGAATTTGACCTAGTTCTCTTCATTGAAATTGACAAACTTTATACATGAAAATCGTAGTCCATCGAGTCTAGAATCCAGAACATCTTGTGGTTTCTCATTCCGACTTATAGGTTGTAAATTATTTTAAATCTAAGTTTTCCCTTAATCCTATTTCTTTCCGTAAACCCAAACTCATTTAATTCACCTCCATCTAAATACTAACCTACTCCCTATACACTTTTCCTCACACCCAGCCAATCCAAAACCCACTCACCTTTCTCACTCTACAATTTTCTCCCGTGCCAGTCCTCCTCCTAATCTCACTATACTCTACCCTAAAACACACTTCTCTTCTCACTCTGCAGCACTTTTTCACCCCTATAAATACATTCCTACACCCATGTATAATTCATGTCTCTCTCTTTCTCTTATATATATTATATATATAATACATATATATATACACACAGTCCCCAACTCCTTTCTCCTACCTGTTCGTTTCCTCTTCCGAAACCCACGCCGATGCTTCACCACTACCATCGCCATCTCCTTCACTACCGCCCCGATCACCTCCTTGCTAGCACCACCGCTCACCGCACTCCAGCTCCACCTGCCTTCGTCATCCACCTCGCCGTCAACCTCCTGCCGAAACTCCTCCAACCATCGCGTCCATCTCCGATTGCCATCTCCACAGCCACCACCTTCAACTTCACCGAAACTCAACTCCATCTCTCATCGCCATTGTCACCCCTCACCGTAACTCCAGAGCTCCGCCTTCGTCACAACAGCCCCACCGTGCTCCTCCTGAGCTCATCTCCATCACCATCACCATTGCCATCACAGCACCGCGCCATTATCGCCAAGCTCCTCCTTCCACCATCAAACAGCTTGCGCCACCACCACTGCTTCATACTCCGACCATCGCTGCAACCATCGCCTCACCGTCACCCTCCTCCATCGACAACACCCCCTCGCCACTGCCTTCGCCTTTACCGTCACCCTGAGCTCCTCCATCGCCATTACCGCCACCAGCTCCCCTTCATCACCCCCACCATCACCATCACCAACCACCGCTACCCCGTCACCACTACCGCCGAAGCTCCATCTCCATCTTCGTCACCATCACAGCCTCTTGCCATTGCCGCTCACTACCTCCAAGCTCCATCGCAGTTGACCACCACCCCCGAAGTCGCCTTGTCGCTGCAACCACCTCCACCTCCAACCCCGAGTGACCACCACAACTCCCCCTCCGAACTCCGTCGCCGTCGTCAACCTCCCCGAGCCTCCATCGAAACCCACAACCAATCCCTCTCACGGTATATCTTTCACTCTTTCTCTCTGTTTTTTCTCTCTCAGTCTCCCACTCTCTAGTTTTCTCTCTCTCTCTAAGATAGTCTCTCTCTCTCTAGCTCTTTCTCTCTCTCTAGCTCTCTCTCTCTCCTACTCTGCTCTTTATATATATATATATAATTTTCACTTCATTCGCTTCCCGAATTTGACAAACAGTTTCGGCCCGTAGAGCCATTGTCGTTGTTCGTGTTGCTATCATCCTCAAATTGATCGTGGAATTGATCAAATCCAGAAACGATAAAAAATGGGTAACAACTTTAACCAACTCTTTTTATTGAAAAATGTGTGTATGCTAGATAATTTCGAAAACAAATATGTGGGTAAGAACTTTAACCAACTCTTTTTGATTGGAGAATGTGTGCATGCTAGATAATTTCGTAAACAAATAAGTGGGTAACAACTTTAACCAACTCTATTTTTATTGAAGAATGTGTGCATGCTAGATAATTTAATAAATTGAGTAATCATGCTTAGATTGTATATGAATGTTGTTTGATTATGTGTGTTAATTGCTGTTAATTAATTGGTGAGATTATGATACAATTATCTTGGAAATGTTATTATAATTCTGTCCGGAATTTGATCTCACTTCAGTAAAATCGTTTCTATTTAAATACATGGATTATGAGATTGAAACTTGTGTATGTGTATCATGTATGTGTGTACAACATCTCATCAAAATTTCATAATTTTTAGATGTCATTTGATATTTTAATAAAATCTGAATACACTACTGGTTTAGAAATTAAATAGACTTTATTTCATAAATTCTGGCTGAATATCATACTTATTTTCTAAGAAATCAAATTTTCAAGAAATGTGGGATTTTCTGTGATTTTTAAAAGTAGCAAGAGCTGCGATTTATGGATTCTGAACCTACGTCTTATAAATGGTTTTAGACAGATTTAATTGGGTTGAAACTAGAGGTTCTTAACTACAATGTTGTAGTAGACTCATTAAGGTTTCATATGAGACTAGGAAATCATTTTTCTAACAAGTATTGAAATTTTTATAATTATTGGAAGTTGTATTCACCTGTCAAGGGGACACGTGCGACGTTGTCTCGACTGTTAATTTCTGGAATCTAGTATTAAGAACGGGGGTGCGGATGTATAAGCCGTAAACTCCTATCGGAACTTAGGGGATGGACCCATAAGTATCCGTTGATGTTCTATGTTATCGAATACGAATGGGGCGAAGCAGGTAATGCTTGCCAGGGCATCTTATAATCGTGATAACTTTTAGTCAGGTCTGGAAGCAGAGAGATCACCAGGGCTAGGCACCATTATGGATGCTCAGGAGTGGAAAAAGACTGCTAGGGTTCGGGCGGGGTGGAATATGTAAGATCGGGAGTGAAGAGAGACCACCAGGGCTCGCATTGACCACTACTGACTGCAGTAACGGAATTTGACCGAACAACTGCAACCTTACTAGTCACTAGATAAATATCAGAAATAGTGTAGAATACAAGATTATGTATTGCATAACGAGGGATTGAACCCTGTAATGAGAAGGAATGCTAGTAGCTTGCATTCGAAAAATATGTTGCATGAGCGGCATATCGTTCCAAATATGCGTGCATTAAAAGAGCATATTTGGTTTGTGCATGTTTTCGTGATAAATAAATTGTTTATACACACACTCATATGACATCGTACATTTGACTATTTCCTGTTTACATTTATTAATTTCAGTTTTATTTCCATAATGCTATGTGTGTTGTTATGTTATTTTTGGAGTTAGTTAAAGCAGTTGTGATTCTTACCGTCAGCCTCACATGCTGATGAACCCACAAATTGTGTTGTGCAGGTAAGAGTACCTGGAGTTTAAGCATAGAATTGTGACATCATGTGCCTATCATCTTATCAATCCAAGTGGTTTGGATTTATATTAAGATTTCTGCATTTTTCTATATTATATTATGTTTATGTACTCAATTGAAAGAAAAGATGTGCTACGATTTTTCTGTGTATGGAAGTCGGGGCATTACAGAGTGGTATCAGAACCATCTTCAATTTGTTGTACTAAACATAGTATGGGAAATGGGCTTAGGATGACACTAGATGTGTTTTTTTAGTTTTGGATTGTGAATGCTATGATCGTTTTTTAGCTTAGCATTTATGATATCCTACGTGAACTGATTTTTCCCTCCCTCTTATGTAGGATGGCGGATGACCAAAATCCTATGGAAGATGAGTTCTTCAATGACAAAGAGGAGGAAGATCCCGAAAAGGAAGATCCTGAAGAAGAACCTGAAGAGGAAGATCCTGAAGAAGATCCTGATGAAGAACCGGAAGAGGAAGAAGAACCCCAAGAGATGCACCCACTTACTCCACCTGCAGTCGACTCTTCAGATGAATCTTCGGATGTCCCTTTAGCACTGAGCAGGAATGATCATAAAATGGCCGCAATTCAACGACAACTCTACCAATGTCAGTTGAGGATATGCCAACTAGAGGGACAACGATTGGAAGAACAGCGACGCATTACAGCCCAAGAGACTGAGGTCAAGATTCTAAGGAGAATCCAGTTTCGAGCGGCACAGCAATTCAGTGAACTCACGAGCATGCTCGCAGGAGAAAAAAGAAAATCCAATCGAGCTCATAGTTATCTATAGGAAGAAGTCGTCGAATTGCAAACAGAATTTAGGACTGCTGTCACTGAGTCATACATTGAACACTACCCGTTAGGGAAGGACAAGAGGAACAACGGGAACAAAGGAAAAAGGCCATTAGCATCAAACCACTACGAAAAATAGTCACCAGCTCAGAAGCTCAAATTAACTGGAGAAAATAGTGGTGTGATCACCAAAAAGGTAATCAGATGTTATAATTATGGAGAGGCGGAGCATTGTGGGTTTAATTACCCGAAGAGAAGAGCGTGCTTCAGTTGTGGCAAAAAGGACCACATCAAACCATACTGTCCACCATATCAGCAGAAAGAGCCAAACCAAGTGCCCACGAATCAGGAGGAAAAGCCATACAACCAGGGGCGAGACTTTGGACTCACCACACAAGGTGTAGAAGACTCAGAGAATGTCATCACTGGTGCGAATGAGTGATGTTTTATTAAGGCTTTGCAATAATAAGGATGTACTATTAATCTTTTGATGTAATAAGACATCTCTTGATCAATGGAATAAAGACCAATGTTTTACTCCTGTATCTCTCAAATTTGCAAATGAGTTGAGTGTTGGGCCTAAGAAATTCGGTAGAATTTTGGCAGTACTCACGCCTTCATGAGAGATGCTGATTACTAACCAGTATTACACTAGCCGTGATATCAAGATTGGAGGAAGGATATAATTTTCTGAATTTTCCAGTAATCATTGATTATGACTTTTCGGGTTAGTTATATCAATAAATTTTGGAGTCTGGGATCCAAAAAAAAATTTCAAATTTATGGGGATTGAAGTGAAAATTTTTGTATGAGTTGTTGTAAGGGAAATTAATGAGAAGAAGAAATAAAAGAAGAAGAAGAGAAGTCAAGAAAAGGAGGAAGAAAAAGAAAGAAAGAGAAAGAGAAAGAGAAGAAAGAAAGAAAGAATGGAAAAGGAAGAGGAAGAGGAATCGGCGGAAGAGAAGCCAGAGAAGAAAGAAGGAAGCCGAAGAGAAAGAGCGAGAAGCAGCGGAGCAAGAAGAGAAAGAGACCAGCTTGGCAATGAAAGAAGAAAGGAGAGATATCCAATCAGCTAGAAGATAAGCGGGGATGAAGAGAAAACCGGTAGAAGAAGTTGAAGCGGAGAAGAAGATGAAGCTTTCTTCATCTTCATTGAGATTCGGCAGGATCTGTGTGTTTTGTGGCAGTAGCTCTGGCAAGATAGCTAGTTACCAAGAAGCTGCTATCGAGCTCGGCAAGGATCTAGTGGCAAGGAATATCAATCTGGTCTGTGGCGGTGGAAGTATAGGATTGATGGGTTGTGTCTCTGACACCGTTCATGCTGGTGGACAACATGTTTTGGGAGTGATTCCCAAGGCGCTGATGCCGAAGGAGATTACTGGAGGGAATGTAGGAGAGGTTAGAGCTGTCTCTAACATGCACGAGAGGAAAGCTGAGATGGCTCGCATTGCTGATGCTTTCATTGCCTTACCTGGAGGTTATGGAACACTGGAGGAATTGTTTGAGGTGCTCACTTGGGCTCAACTGGGGAGCCACAGCAAGCCACTAGGTCTTTTGAATGTTGAGGAATATTACGACTCGCTTTTATCCTTCATAGATTCGACTATAGCCAAGGAGTTTGTATCCCGTAAGGCTAGGAGCATCTTGGTTTCAGCTCCATCACCCAAGCAACTCATCAAGAAATCGGAAGAGTATGCGCCGGAGCGGGACGAGTTGGATGTTGGGAGTGCCCAGTAGTAGTAGGGGTTCAGATTTGGAACTCGGGTGTTAATTTGTTGAGTCTTCTAGTTGTCTGTGCAATTTTTTTAGGATGTCTTAATGTTTTTGATTTAGGAGTGACTGATGTCGCTGTAGATGTTTAAGTGGTTGAACATCGTAGCACACGATAAACCACTACTAAATCACTTGATTTTGGCCTGTTCATTTCGATGTTCCCCTCAGTAAACGTACAATTTTCTCTTAATCTCTTCTTTCTGTCACAAGATGAAGTTGTGGATTTCAATATACTCTTTGTAATTAAGGACTCCATCAATTATGTTGGTGGGTGTTCTTGTTACAAACTTGCACCCTAATAAGTTCTGAGGACAGAGCTTTTCTAAGGGGGGGAGAGTGTAACACCCCGCAAAATTGAACTATGACAATTTTGCCCCGCACGTGTTATACACGAGTATTTTGTACCATTACGGATAATATCCGTAATATTATATTTTTCGTATCTTGTATTTCTATTTTCTAAATATCTTTCTGATCTTTCAAATTCATTTTTTATCTCTTATTTGAACTCAACCCAAATATTTTTTGATCCATTCAAAATTTTCCGATTTAATTGATTCAGTCTCCTTATCATACCGTGTTTTTGATTCAGTATAAAACCGTTGATTTATCGTATTATTGAATATTCAACTTTGCTACCTCTAAATTTCTTGACATTGCTCTAAGAATTTGACCTAGTTCTCTTCATTGAAATTGACAAACTTTATACATGAAAATCGTAGTCCATCGAGTCTAGAATCCAGAACATCTTGTGGTTTCTCATTCCGACTTATAGGTTGTAAATTATTTTAAATCTAAGTTTTCCCTTAATCCTATTTCTTTCCGTAAACCCAAACTCATTTAATTCACCTCCATCTAAATACTAACCTACTCCCTATACACTTTTCCTCACACCCAGCCAATCCAAAACCCACTCACCTTTCTCACTCTACAATTTTCTCCCGTGCCAGTCCTCCTCCTAATCTCACTATACTCTACCCTAAAACACACTTCTCTTCTCACTCTGCAGCACTTTTTCACCCCTATAAATACATTCCTACACCCATGTATAATTCATGTCTCTCTCTTTCTCTTATATATATTATATATATAATACATATATATATACACACAGTCCCCAACTCCTTTCTCCTACCTGTTCGTTTCCTCTTCCGAAACCCACGCCGATGCTTCACCACTACCATCGCCATCTCCTTCACTACCGCCCCGATCACCTCCTTGCTAGCACCACCTCTCACCGCACTCCAGCTCCACCTGCCTTCGTCATCCACCTCGCCGTCAACCTCCTGCCGAAACTCCTCCAACCATCGCGTCCATCTCCGATTGCCATCTCCACTGCCACCACCTTCAACTTCACCGAAACTCAACTCCATCTCTCATCGCCATTGTCACCCCTCACCGTAACTCCAGAGCTCCGCCTTCGTCACAACAGCCCCACCGTGCTCCTCCTGAGCTCATCTCCATCACCATCACCATTGCCATCACAGCACCGCGCCATTATCGCCAAGCTCCTCCTTCCACCATCAAACAGCTTGTGCCACCACCACTGCTTCATACTCCGACCATCGCTGCAACCATCGCCTCACCGTCACCCTCCTCCATCGACAACACCCCCTCGCCACTGCCTTCGCCTTTACCGTCACCCTGAGCTCCTCCATCGCCATTACCGCCACCAGCTCCCCTTCATCACCCCCACCATCACCATCACCAACCACCGCTACCCCGTCACCACTACCGCCGAAGCTCCATCTCCATCTTCGTCACCATCACAGCCTCTTGCCATTGCCGCTCACTACCTCCAAGCTCCATCGCAGTTGACCACCACCCCCGAAGTCGCCTTGTCGCTGCAACCACCTCCACCTCCAACCCCGAGTGACCACCACAACTCCCCCTCCGAACTCCGTCGCCGTCGTCAACCTCCCCGAGCCTCCATCGAAACCCACAACCAATCCCTCTCACGGTATATCTTTCACTCTTTCTCTCTGTTTTTTCTCTCTCAGTCTCCCACTCTCTAGTTTTCTCTCTCTCTCTAAGATAGTCTCTCTCTCTCTAGCTCTTTCTCTCTCTCTAGCTCTCTCTCTCTCCTACTCTGCTCTTTATATATATATATATAATTTTCACTTCATTCGCTTCCCGAATTTGACAAACAGTTTCGGCCCGTAGAGCCATTGTCGTTGTTCGTGTTGCTATCATCCTCAAATTGATCGTGGAATTGATCAAATCCAGAAACGATAAAAAATGGGTAACAACTTTAACCAACTCTTTTTATTGAAAAATGTGTGTATGCTAGATAATTTCGAAAACAAATATGTGGGTAAGAACTTTAACCAACTCTTTTTGATTGGAGAATGTGTGCATGCTAGATAATTTCGTAAACAAATAAGTGGGTAACAACTTTAACCAACTCTATTTTTATTGAAGAATGTGTGCATGCTAGATAATTTAATAAATTGAGTAATCATGCTTAGATTGTATATGAATGTTGTTTGATTATGTGTGTTAATTGCTGTTAATTAATTGGTGAGATTATGATACAATTATCTTGGAAATGTTATTATAATTCTGTCTGGAATTTGATCTCACTTCAGTAAAATCGTTTCTATTTAAATACATGGATTATGAGATTGAAACTTGTGTATGTGTATCATGTATGTGTGTACAACATCTCATCAAAATTTCATAATTTTTAGATGTCATTTGATATTTTAATAAAATCTGAATACACTACTGGTTTAGAAATTAAATAGACTTTATTTCATAAATTCTGGCTGAATATCATACTTATTTTCTAAGAAATCAAATTTTCAAGAAATGTGGGATTTTCTGTGATTTTTAAAAGTAGCAAGAGCTGCGATTTATGGATTCTGAACCTACGTCTTATAAATGGTTTTAGACAGATTTAATTGGGTTGAAACTAGAGGTTCTTAACTACAATGTTGTAGTAGACTCATTAAGGTTTCATATGAGACTAGGAAATCATTTTTCTAACAAGTATTGAAATTTTTATAATTATTGGAAGTTGTATTCACCTGTCAAGGGGACACGTGCGACGTTGTCTCGACTGTTAATTTCTGGAATCTAGTATTAAGAACGGGGGTGCGGATGTATAAGCCGTAAACTCCTATCAGAACTTAGGGGATGGACCCATAAGTATCCGTTGATGTTCTATGTTATCGAATACGAATGGGGCGAAGCAGGTAACGCTTGCCAGGGCATCTTATAATCGTGATAACTTTTAGTCAGGTCTGGAAGCAGAGAGATCACCAGGGCTAGGCACCATTATGGATGCTCAGGAGTGGAAAAAGACTGCTAGGGTTCGGGCGGGGTGGAATATGTAAGATCGGGAGTGAAGAGAGACCACCAGGGCTCGCATTGACCACTACTGACTGCAGTAACGGAATTTGACCGAACAACTGCAACCTTACTAGTCACTAGATAAATATCAGAAATAGTATAGAATACAAGATTATGTATTGCATAACTAGGGATTGAACCCTGTAATGAGAAGGAATGCTAGTAGCTTGCATTCGAAAAATATGTTGCATGAGCGGCATATCGTTCCAAATATGCGTGCATTAAAAGAGCATATTTGGTTTGTGCATGTTTTCGTGATAAATAAATTGTTTATACACACACTCATATGACATCGTACATTTGACTATTTCCTGTTTACATTTATTAATTTCAGTTTTATTTCCATAATGCTATGTGTGTTGTTATGTTATTTTTGGAGTTAGTTAAAGCAGTTGTGATTCTTACCGTCAGCCTCACATGCTGATGAACCCACAAATTGTGTTGTGCAGGTAAGAGTACCTGGAGTTTAAGCATAGAATTGTGACATCATGTGCCTATCATCTTATCAATCCAAGTGGTTTGGATTTATATTAAGATTTCTGCATTTTTCTATATTATATTATGTTTATGTACTCAATTGAAAGAAAAGATGTGCTACGATTTTTCTGTGTATGGAAGTCGGGGCATTACAGAGTGGTATCAGAACCATCTTCAATTTGTTGTACTAAACATAGTATGGGAAATGGGCTTAGGATGACACTAGATGTGTTTTTTTAGTTTTGGATTGTGAATGCTATGATCATTTTTTAGCTTAGCATTTATGATATCCTACGTGAACTGATTTTTCCCTCCCTCTTATGTAGGATGGCGGATGACCAAAATCCTATGGAAGATGAGTTCTTCAATGACAAAGAGGAGGAAGATCCCGAAAAGGAAGATCCTGAAGAAGAACCTGAAGAGGAAGATCCTGAAGAAGATCCTGATGAAGAACCGGAAGAGGAAGAAGAACCCCAAGAGATGCACCCACTTACTCCACCTGCAGTCGACTCTTCAGATGAATCTTCGGATGTCCCTTTAGCACTGAGCAGGAATGATCATAAAATGGCCGCAATTCAACGACAACTCTACCAATGTCAGTTGAGGATATGCCAACTAGAGGGACAACGATTGGAAGAACAGCGACGCATTACAGCCCAAGAGACTGAGGTCAAGATTCTAAGGAGAATCCAGTTTCGAGCGGCACAGCAATTCAGTGAACTCACGAGCATGCTCGCAGGAGAAAAAAGAAAATCCAATCGAGCTCATAGTTATCTATAGGAAGAAGTCGTCGAATTGCAAACAGAATTTAGGACTGCTGTCACTGAGTCATACATTGAACACTACCCGTTAGGGAAGGACAAGAGGAACAACGGGAACAAAGGAAAAAGGCCATTAGCATCAAACCACTACGAAAAATAGTCACCAGCTCAGAAGCTCAAATTAACTGGAGAAAATAGTGGTGTGATCACCAAAAAGGTAATCAGATGTTATAATTATGGAGAGGCGGAGCATTGTGCGTTTAATTACCCGAAGAGAAGAGCGTGCTTCAGTTGTGGCAAAAAGGACCACATCAAACCATACTGCCCACCATATCAGCAGAAAGAGCCAAACCAAGTGCCCACGAATCAGGAGGAAAAGCCATACAACCAGGGGCGAGACTTTGGACTCACCACACAAGGTGTAGAAGACTCAGAGAATGTCATCACTGGTGCGAATGTGTGATGTTTTATTAAGGCTTTGCAATAATAAGGATGTACTATTAATCTTTTGATGTAATAAGACATCTCTTGATCAATGGAATAAAGACCAATGTTTTACTCCTGTATCTCTCAAATTTGCAAATGAGTTGAGTGTTGGGCCTAAGAAATTCGGTAGAATTTTGGCAGTACTCACGCCTTCATGAGAGATGCTGATTACTAACCAGTATTACACTAGCCGTGATATCAAGATTGGAGGAAGGATATAATTTTTTGAATTTTCCAGTAATCATTGATTATGACTTTTCGGGTTAGTTATATCAATAAATTTTGGAGTCTGGGATCCAAAAAAAAATTTCAAATTTATGGGGATTGAAGTGAAAATTTTTGTATGAGTTGTTGTAAGGGAAATTAATGAGAAGAAGAAATAAAAGAAGAAGAAGAGAAGTCAAGAAAAGGAGGAAGAAAAAGAAAGAAAGAGAAAGAGAAAGAGAAGAAAGAAAGAAAGAATGGAAAAGGAAGAGGAAGAGGAATCGGCGGAAGAGAAGCCAGAGAAGAAAGAAGGAAGCCGAAGAGAAAGAGCGAGAAGCAGCGGAGCAAGAAGAGAAAGAGACCAGCTTGGCAATGAAAGAAGAAAGGAGAGATATCCAATCAGCTAGAAGATAAGCGGGGATGAAGAGAAAACCGGTAGAAGAAGTTGAAGCGGAGAAGAAGATGAAGCTTTCTTCATCTTCATTGAGATTCGGCAGGATCTGTGTGTTTTGTGGCAGTAGCTCTGGCAAGATAGCTAGTTACCAAGAAGCTGCTATCGAGCTCGGCAAGGAGCTAGTGGCAAGGAATATCGATCTGGTCTGTGGCGGTGGAAGTATAGGATTGATGGGTTGTGTCTCTGACACCGTTCATGCTGGTGGACAACATGTTTTGGGAGTGATTCCCAAGGCGCTGATGCCGAAGGAGATTACTGGAGGGAATGTAGGAGAGGTTAGAGCTGTCTCTAACATGCACGAGAGGAAAGCTGAGATGGCTCGCATTGCTGATGCTTTCATTGCCTTACCTGGAGGTTATGGAACACTGGAGGAATTGTTTGAGGTGCTCACTTGGGCTCAACTGGGGAGCCACAGCAAGCCACTAGGTCTTTTGAATGTTGAGGAATATTACGACTCGCTTTTATCCTTCATAGATTCGACTATAGCCAAGGAGTTTGTATCCCGTAAGGCTAGGAGCATCTTGGTTTCAGCTCCATCACCCAAGCAACTCATCAAGAAATCGGAAGAGTATGCGCCGGAGCGGGACGAGTTGGATGTTGGGAGTGCCCAGTAGTAGTAGGGGTTCAGATTTGGAACTCGGGTGTTAATTTGTTGAGTCTTCTAGTTGTCTGTGCAATTTTTTTAGGATGTCTTAATGTTTTTGATTTAGGAGTGACTGATGTCGCTGTAGATGTTTAAGTGGTTGAACATCGTAGCACACGATAAACCACTACTAAATCACTTGATTTTGGCCTGTTCTTTTCGATGTTCCCCTCAGTAAACGTACAATTTTCTCTTAATCTCTTCTTTCTGTCACAAGATGAACTTGTGGATTTCAATATACTCTTTGTAATTAAGGACTCCATCAATTATGTTGGTGGGTGTTCTGGTTACAAACTTGCACCCTAATAAGTTCTGAGGACAGAGCTTTTCTAAGGGGGGGAGAGTGTAACACCCCGCAAAATTGAACTATGACAATTTTGCCCCGCACGTGTTATACACGAGTATTTTGTACTATTACGGATAATATCCGTAATATTATATTTTTCGTATCTTGTATTTCTATTTTCTAAATATCTTTCTGATCTTTCAAATTCATTTTTTATCTCTTATTTGAACTCAACCCAAATATTTTTTGATCCATTCAAAATTTTCCGATTTAATTGATTCAGTCTCCTTATCATACCGTGTTTTTGATTCAGTATAAAACCGTTGATTTATCGTATTATTGAATATTCAACTTTGCTACCTCTAAATTTCTTGACATTGCTCTAAGAATTTGACCTAGTTCTCTTCATTGAAATTGACAAACTTTATACATGAAAATCGTAGTCCATCGAGTCTAGAATCCAGAACATCTTGTGGTTTCTCATTCCGACTTATAGGTTGTAAATTATTTTAAATCTAAGTTTTCCCTTAATCCTATTTCTTTCCGTAAACCCAAACTCATTTAATTCACCTCCATTTAAATACTAACCTACTCCCTATACAATTTTCCTCACACCCTTCCAACCCAAAACTCCCTCATCTTTCTCCCTCTACAATTTTCTCCCGTGGCCTATCAACCTATCCTACTCTCCTAATCTCATTATACTCTACCCTAAAACACACTTCTCTTCTCACTCTACATCACTTTTTCACCCCTATAAATACATTCCTACACCCATGTATAATTCACACTCTCTCTCTCTCCCAGTCACTCTCTCTCTCTTTTATATATATATACATATATCGGTTGAGAACTAATTTTGGTGAGAACTCTGTGAGAACTCACGGAGTAGATCCCCCATGAAAAATTCGAACCGACCATCTTGTTCTACACACCTTAGATAGCATAACATAAAGAAATCAAGTAATTTGAAGTTCATTTGCCCATCCATCAAATGGAGTAGAATTTTCAGCCATACAATTTTGTAATGATGTAAATCATGGGCATATGAACTTCAAATTACTTGATTTCTTTATGTTATGCTATCTAAGGTGTGTAGAGCGAGATGGCCGGTTTGGATTTTTCATGTGGGGTCTACTCCGTGAGTTCTCACGGAGTTCTCACCAAATTAGTTCTCAACCGAAGGGCTCTCTCTCTCTCTCTCTCTCTCTATATATATATATATATATATATATATACAAAGTCCCCAAGTCCTTTCTCCTTCCTCTTTGTTTCCTCTTCCGAAACCCACGCCGACGCTTCGCCACTACCATCGCCATGACCTTCACTACCGCCTCGATCACCTCCTTGCTAGCACTACCGCTCACCACACTCCAGCTCCACCTGCCTTCGCCATCCACCTCGCTGTCAACCTCCCGCCGAAGCTCCTCCAACCATCGCCTCCCTCTCCGATCGCCATCTCCATTGCCACCACCTTCAGCCTCCACCGAAACTCAACTCCATCTCTCCTCGCCATTGTCATCCCTCACTGAAACTTCGGAGCTCTGCCTTCGTCACAACAGCACCACGTAGCTCCTCCTGAGCTCATCTCCACCACCATCGCCATTGCCATCACAGCTCCTCTCCATTATCGCCAAGCTCCCTCCCTCTACCATTGACCAGCTCGCGCCACTGCCGCTGCCTCATACTGTAACGCCCCGAATTTCAAATAAGGATAAATTCGAGATTTCACAGGATCTTTACTTCACTTCGTACAATTTTACAAGGAATTTAAAATTTTTCATTCACAATACATCAGAGTTTCTTTACACAGCGGAAGAATAAAAGATTACAACAATGAAATACAACTTGTATAACTTTAACATCATTTGCAACATCTTTAACTTCTAAACAGCAACAGCATATCCACTTTATAACTCCATGAATAGTTCATTACCTGCATGTCAATCTGTGGGCACGTCAGTCACTTACAACTGACGAAATGTTATACACGGCTATCCTCTCTATGCCGGGAATAGTATAACGATCTCATACTTTAACAAATCACAAAAAGATTGAATGAACATATAAAGTGTCAAAAGTGATTATTCTAAACATAAGTGTATGTCATGTTTTAATGCCTAATGCATACCATTCTACGCTAGGATGACACTAATGCACACTTGTTCGGATTCTATGCATCCCATACTACATAGGTCCGAGGGCAAGCGCCTACGTTCTTCACAATACAGGGCTCGATCCCTCGCCATGAAAACTACCCGGTAGCAAAACAAAGTTCAGACTATTCCACGAATGTGAATCCCAACCTTGGAGTCCACCGCCGGCTGTTATAACAGATTCCACATTGTGCGAATCGTCCCGTATGTGACCCTCTAGCCCAGTATATATATACATTGGAGACGGTAAACACAAAAATCCATCCGTCCGACTACTCAAGATCTTGGAGTCCACCGCCAACCCGTCCTCATAGTCCCGGATTAAAATATAATAATCCGTCTCCCACAGGGCAACCTCAGTCCACCAACTGGGTCTATAGTCTTGGAGTCCACCGCCGACTATATAGAGCACCTCACTTACGTTTTCCTAAGTTTACTACATCTTCACTTATGTGCCTAAATTTTCTTAAGTTCAAGACATGAATAATTTCCATTCAAAGAATTAGTTTTACCTCCTACCGGACTTAATCAACAACTGCGAGATAGCCCCATGGCCATATCTCTAAATCATACCTCAAATATTTCTTTCAATAATGCCGGTATCGAGGTCTTACTAGCTCTATGTCATAAACTTTCATGTACAAGAAAACATGGGTATTCACACCCTTTTGTAATCATGTCTTAAACTTATATGATTTCATCTTTCAATTCATTTCACAAAAATAATCAAATCTTGTCATCATCCATGATCTAGTCATTTATTCAAGATCTTTATAGAACAAAAGTAATTCCTTTCATATATACAATTTCTATCATAACCCAAGTTCTTGCAATGTCTCATTTAGCATTATATATGAATCTCTTATCATATATATTTCATTCACAAATCAACAACAATAATTCTTTCTCATGAAACCATTTTATTCAACATCGATCTCCCAAAAAAAAATTTATCCTTTTCACAAACATGATTTTATCACTTGCAATCTCATTTGCATCTCTACTACTATAAAGGAAGAACCTCTTAGTGTAATTTGCCCTCAACCTAAATAATTTCGAAAGTAAACCAGTTCTGGACTAACTTTGGTAATTATTTTCAAAAGTGGACTAGTCGGGTAAATATTTTCCACGGTGGGTCAGTTTCGAGAATTATTTTCTTTTTACCCTTTTTATGCACTTGTTTATCAATGATCAAATATCTTTAAGAGATAAACTCGTTCACTGATCTGTAACTTAAAGATAAACTCTTTAAGATGATTTGTATTGATCCAGATTGAATTTAAAACAGTAAACAACAAATCTTAGATTTATTTAAATTTCAATTCTCTACCTCTTTAAACAACTCTTTTCTTCTTTCTTAGTCATTAGACCCTAAGGCATGATTTGCATATACCATTCATCCATCAATTTCCACATACCCATCAAGTACAAAGATTGCAAGCATATAAACAAGATTTATAGTAATAAGCATTTTTTTCTTTTTAATTAGCATGATATCTACTCTTTACTTATTCTCAACAAAATTATCCTCATTTATAGCATGGTAACATGGATCTTATCAATAATTTTCTCATTAATTTATATTATACATTCATATGTTTTTAGCATGCATAGTCTAGATGAAACCACCCACAAACATAATATTAGTCCATTTGTCAACATAGCATGATTCACCACATTCATAGTATAGTTATTCTATTTTATAAACTACTCATTTATTTTTATTAGTATGCACATAAAAAAATTTAGAAAGTAGGAGACACCTACCTTATTGAAGCTTGAAAGATGAGACACTTCTTCTAGCTCCAAGACAAACTCCTAGCAATGGCTCCTCCTCCTAGCAAAGCTCCCTCTCCCTAGCAAAGGCTTCCTTTCTCTAGTAATTCCCCCAAACAAAAGGACTCTCACTCTCTTTTTTTTTCTTACACTTATTTCTTTCTTTCTATAATATTTTTGGTGCAAGAGAAATGTAGGAAATGAGGCTCTATTTATAGGATTTTGGAAGGGTCTAAAGTGCAAAAATCTCACCCTAATAACTCTTCAAATTTATTTTACAACTCTCCACTTTCCTAACTCCTAAAACCTCCATCTCTTCATCTCCCCACTCTCCACTAACTCAACCTACCAACTCTTCTCCTCCCCTTGCCCAAAAAATGGTCCAAATACATTTGTGTATGCATGCACATATGCATAAACAAATATGAACACATTTCTATAACTCTAAATGTGTACTAATATGTGTAACTTGTCATGTATTAGTACATGTTTAACTAAAAATGTGATTTTAATAGTGGGCTTGCTACATGGGCTCATTACTAATTAATTTATTTAATTATCTAGTGGGCTTGCTACATGGGCTCATTACTAATTAATTTATTTAATTATCTAGTGGGCTCTTCTCCTAATGGGCTACATTTTAGTTTATAGGTCCATGGATCAAAAGAAAGGCTAAATAAAACTAATGCATGCTAAAAATAGTAAAATGAGAGTAGCAAAATGAGAATAAAAATTTGCACGTGCACCATACGTGCAGAAAATCCAAAAATGCATTTTAATCAAAATAAGGGGAAAATAAATTTTCGTTTTATAAAATAGATTTAAATACATAAAAATAAATAATTTAAACCTGTAGAAAATATTATACGTAGTGGTGAAAACACGTGCATCAAAACACGTAAAAAGCACGTAAATCCCAGGGATTGAAATATTATATTTTAGTTGACTGAAATCAATACGGAAAATGTATAAATAGTACGAATCCAAAATATGTAGTGAAATACATTACAAAATATACGTGCGTAACACCCAGGGGCAAAAATTGTAATTTTCAATTTTGCGGGGTGTTACACTCTCCCCCCCTTAGAGTAGTTCCGTCCCCGGAACTCGCTAGGGTAAAGATTGTATTTTGTACATGTCACAGAAAATATTTGTATTTAGAATACTGCAACTTTAAGAAAAATAAATGTAGTATACGCAACAAGGAAAAACAAGACAAACTCTATATAGGAAAAATTATGAATATTCAAATGTTACAAGACAGAAAAAGAAAAATAGGAAAATGGCATAAGAAATGAAATGTGATAAGAGATAGAATAGTTTGAGAGAAATTTTTGTACAAAAATATTATTAGGTAAGCTATTAGATAAAAGGGAAAGGTCAATTATGTCGTTAATTTCGAAATAGTTCGAAAAACAATGTGGCGAAGAAAACATGATCAATAGGTAATTTAGAAAAAAAATTATCAATGTAATAAACTGTAGAAAATCCGCAAAATTAGCAATTTAAAACATGACCATTGAATAAGATTTTGGAAAAATAAATGGGAATAAGACTTTGTTGAAAACATAAAATGACTTTGTATATCAATTAATAAAATAGTTTGTAAGGGAACTATAATAATTATACACACAATTTGAAAAAATAGAAAGCATACGTTGAAATACTTTATGAATATACAAAATTTTGTAGTGATGAAAATATTTTATAACATTAAGACAAAATAGTGTAAAGCACATACACGAGATGGAAACACAATTGAAAACAATAATTATATAGTGTAGCAAATTAGGACAATAGACATAAACAAGTATATGCAAAAATATTAATGTAGTAATTAGATGAGGGTAAAATGATATGTATAATAAGAATATTGAAATATATGATATATATATAGAGATCATTGGAAAAATATAAGTAATAACTAAGAGTGTAAAGACAGTTAAAATTTGAGAAAAGATAATGTATAAATAGTGAGTATATACATTATATTAAAGATGTGTAAAACTATAAAGGTAATGAATAGCGAATAATAGTAAAAATGATTACATCAAAACAAATATGCAATAATAATAGTACCGAATGGAAACAAAATGGTAGGTCATATTTATATAACAAGAAAATTTCAATCTTGTTAAAAATATATAGGATAAGATACTATAGTTTCATATAAATCAAAATCATATAAAATGAGCGCTCTTAAGAAAATTTCATAAGAAAAATCCAAAATAATAAATGAAGAAAAATAGTGGTTGCAATATTAATTTAATAAACGGCAATTTAAAACTCGACAAAATACGTAAAGTAATAGTAGATATAAACGAGTGAACATAAAGTGACATAAATAAATGAAAGACAAAATTTTAAGTTTGAAAAATAGGTTTAAAATATCAAGACTAAGGAAGATAGACAAATAATAAATATTCAAATGATTTAATAACATAAGAAAATATTTATTAAAAATTTATATGTTGAAATGGAGAAAGTACCATGATAATGATTTACAAAAATAATTTGAGAGAGAAGTGTGTAAGGTATCATGAATGACGGTCCAAGCTACCACGCTTCCACTGCGCCACTCTGATACCCAGGGGAAAATGTGCTCGCATACACTCTCATATCAATGTATACGAGAAAAACATCATGAATGAAATTGAATGTAAGTTCAATAGCAACTTCATTCACGACTCCAGTCATCCAAAAGAAAGAGAAAACATCAGTGTATAGAGCAACACAAATGTAAATCACGTACATTTAAATCTCTATAGACTGAAACTCACACTCTAGTGTCCGCAGGAATAAAATTGTAACTACTTACTAAGGTGTCACGGGTTCTAAACTATAGTTAATGGTCTTATTACTTTTTCTAAACAATTCTTTAGTCTATCAAGTTCGGATTCACTTGGGTTAGCCGTAAGAGTCGGTTCCCAGCTAGCGGTGGTCCGAAGACGCTTAAATACCGTGTCGCTTAGGGTTGTTTACACCCGGTTGACAGAAGGACTCTTTTGGTTTGTTCCCAAATTTATCATCACTTTTTATCGTTCCTTATAAACTTGTACTACTTGTGAAGCATGCTCTGATACCATCTGTAACGCCCCGAATTTCAAATAAGGATAAATTCGAGATTTCACAGGATCTTTACTTCACTTCGTACAATTTTACAAGGAATTTAAAATTTTTCATTCACAATACATCAGAGTTTCTTTACACAGCGGAAGAATAAAAGATTACAACAATGAAATACAACTTGTATAACTTTAACATCATTTGCAACATCTTTAACTTCTAAACAGCAACAGCATATCCACTTTATAACTCCATGAATAGTTCATTACCTGCATGTCAATCTGTGGGCACGTCAGTCACTTACAACTGACGAAATGTTATACACGGCTATCCTCTCTATGCCGGGAATAGTATAACGATCTCATACTTTAACAAATCACAAAAAGATTGAATGAACATATAAAGTGTCAAAAGTGATTATTCTAAACATAAGTGTATGTCATGTCTTAATGCCTAATGCATACCATTCTACGCTAGGATGACACTAATGCACACTTGTTCGAATTCTATGCATCCCATACTACATAGGTCCGAGGGCAAGCGCCTACGTTCTTCACAATACAGGGCTCGATCCCTCGCCATGAAAACTACCCGGTAGCAAAACAAAGTTCAGACTATTCCACGAATGTGAATCCCAACCTTGGAGTCCACCGCCGGCTGTTATAACAGATTCCACATTGTGCGAATCGTCCCGTATGTGACCCTCTAGCCCAGTATATATATACGTTGGAGACGGTAAACACAAAAATCCATCCGTCCGACTACTCAAGATCTTGGAGTCCACCGCCAACCCGTCCTCATAGTCCCGGATTAAAATATAATAATCCGTCTCCCACAGGGCAACCTCAGTCCACCAACTGGGTCTATAGTCTTGGAGTCCACCGCCGACTATATAGAGCACCTCACTTACGTTTTCCTAAGTTTACTACATCTTCACTTATGTGCCTAAATTTTCTTAAGTTCAAGACATGAATAATTTCCATTCAAAGAATTAGTTTTACCTCCTACCGGACTTAATCAACAACTGCAAGATAGCCCCATGGCCATATCTCTAAATCATACCTCAAATATTTCTTTCAATAATGCCGGTATCGAGGTCTTACTAGCTCTATGTCATAAACTTTCATGTACAAGAAAACATGGGTATTCACACCCTTTTGTAATCATGTCTTAAACTTATATGATTTCATCTTTCAATTCATTTCACAAAAATAATCAAATCTTGTCATCATCCATGATCTAGTCATTTATTCAAGATCTTTATAGAACAAAAGTAATTCCTTTCATATATACAATTTCTATCATAACCCAAGTTCTTGCAATGTCTCATTTAGCATTATATATGAATCTCTTATCATATATATTTCATTCACAAATCAACAACAATAATTCTTTCTCATGAAACCATTTTATTCAACATCGATCTCCCAAAAAAAATTTATCCTTTTCACAAACATGATTTTATCACTTGCAATCTCATTTGCATCTCTACTACTATAAAGGAAGAACCTCTTAGTGTAATTTGCCCTCAACCTAAATAATTTCGAAAGTAAACCAGTTCTGGACTAACTTTGGTAATTATTTTCAAAAGTGGACTAGTCGGATAAATATTTTCCACGGTGGGTCAGTTTCGAGAATTATTTTCTTTTTACCCTTTTTATGCACTTGTTTATCAATGATCAAATATCTTTAAGAGATAAACTCGTTCACTGATCTGTAACTTAAAGATAAACTCTTTAAGATGATTTGTATTGATCCAGATTGAATTTAAAACAGTAAACAACAAATCTTAGATTTATTTAAATTTCAATTCTCTACCTCTTTAAACAACTCTTTTCTTCTTTCTTAGTCATTAGACTCTAAGGCATGATTTGCATATACCATTCATCCATCAATTTCCACATACCCATCAAGTACAAAGATTGCAAGCATATAAACAAGATTTATAGTAATAAGCATTTTTTTCTTTTTAATTAGCATGATATCTACTCTTTACTTATTCTCAACAAAATTATCCTCATTTATAGCATGGTAACATGGATCTTATCAATAATTTTCTCATTAATTTATATTATACATTCATATGTTTTTAGCATGCATAGTCTAGATGAAACCACCCACAAACATAATATTAGTCCATTTGTCAACATAGCATGATTCACCACATTCATAGTATAGTTATTCTATTTTATAAACTACTCATTTATTTTTATTAGTATGCACATAAAAAAATTTAGAAAGTAGGAGACACCCACCTTATTGAAGCTTGAAAGATGAGACACTTCTTCTAGCTCCAAGACAAACTCCTAGCAATGGCTCCTCCTCCTAGCAAAGCTCCCTCTCCCTAGCAAAGGCTTCCTTTCTCTAGCAATTCCCCCAAACAAAAGGACTCTCACTCTCTTTCTTTTTCTTACACTTATTTCTTTCTTTCTATAATGTTTTTGGTGCAAGAGAAATGTAGGAAATGAGGCTCTATTTATAGGATTTTGGAAGGGTCTAAAGTGCAAAAATCTCACCCTAATAACTCTTCAAATTTATTTTACAACTCTCCACTTTCCTAACTCCTAAAACCTCCATCTCTTCATCTCCCCACTCTCCACTAACTCAACCTACCAACTCTTCTCCTCCCCTTGCCCAAAAAATGGTCCAAATACATTTGTGTATGCATGCACATATGCATAAACAAATATGAACACATTTCTATAACTCTAAATGTGTACTAATATGTGTAACTTGTCATGTATTAGTACATGTTTAACTAAAAATGTGATTTTAATAGTGGGCTTGCTACATGGGCTCATTACTAATTAATTTATTTAATTATCTAGTGGGCTTGCTACATGGGCTCATTACTAATTAATTTATTTAATTATCTAGTGGGCTCTTCTCCTAATGGGCTACATTTTAGTTTATAGGTCCATGGATCAAAAGAAAGGCTAAATAAAACTAATGCATGCTAAAAATAGTAAAATGAGAGTAGCAAAATGAGAATAAAAATTTGCACGTGCACCATACGTGCAGAAAATCCAAAAATGCATTTTAATCAAAATAAGGGGAAAATAAATTTTCGTTTTATAAAATAGATTTAAATACATAAAAATAAATAATTTAAACCTGTAGAAAATATTATACGTAGTGGTGAAAACACGTGCATCAAAACACGTAAAAAGCACGTAAATCCCAGGGATTGAAATATTATATTTTAGTTGACTGAAATCAATACGGAAAATGTATAAATAGTACGAATCCAAAATATGTAGTGAAATACATTACAAAATATACGTGCGTAACACCCAGGGGCAAAAATTGTAATTTTCAATTTTGCGGGGTGTTACACATACTCTGGCCATCGCTGCAACCATCGCCTCACCGTCACCCTCCTCCATCGACAACACATCCTCGCCACTGCCATCGCCTTTACCGTCACCCCAAGCTCCTCCACCGCCATTACCGCCACCAGCTCCCCTTCATCGCCACCACCATCACCATTGCCAACCACCGCTACCTCGTCACCACTACCGCTGAAGCTCCATCTTCATCTTCGTTACCATCACCGCCTCTCGCCATTTCCGCTCACTACCTCTGAGCTCCATCGCAGTTGACCACCACCTCCGAAGTCGCCTCGTCGCTACAACCACCTCCACCTCCAACCCCGAGCAACCACCACAGCTCCACCTCCGAACTCCATCGCCGTCATCAACCTCCCCGAGCCTTCATCAAAACCCACAACCAATCCCTCTCACGGTATATCTCTCACTCTTTCTCGCTCTCAGTCTCTCTCTCTCTTGTTTTCTCTATCTCTAAGACAGTTTCTCTCTCTGTAGCTCTTTCTCTCTAGCTCTCTCTCTCCTACTCTGCTCTTTATATATATATATATATATATATATATATATACAATTTTCACTTTTTTCGCTTCCCGAATTTGACGAACATTTGCGGCCCATAGAGCCATTGTTGTTGTTCGTGTTGCTATCGTCCTCAAATTGATCGTAGAATCGATCAAATCCAGAAACGATAAAAAGTGGGTAACAATTTTAACCAACTCTTTTTATTGAAGAATGTGTGCATGCTAGATAATTTCGAAAACAAATAAGTGGATAACAACTTTAACCAACACTATTTTTATTGAAGAATGTGTGCATACTAGATAATTTAATAAATTGAGTAATCGTGCTTAGATTGTGTATGAATGTTGTTTAATTATGGGTGTTAATTGCTGTTAATTCAATGGTGAGATTATGATACAATTATCTTAGAAACGTTATTATAATTCTGTCCAGAATTTGATCTCACTTCAGAAAAATCGTTTCTATTTAAATACATGGATTATGAGACTGAAACTTGTGTATGTGTATCATGTATGTGTGTATAACATCTCCTCAAAATTTCATAATTTTTGGATGTCATTTGGTATTTTAATAAAATCTGAATACATTACGGGTTTAGAAATGAAATAGAATTTATTTCATAGATTCTGGCTGAATATTATACTTATTTTCTAAGAAATCCAATTTATAAGAAGTGTGGGATTTTCTGTGATTTTTAAAAGTAGCAAGAGCTGTGATTTATGGATTCTGAACCTACTATCTAATAAATGGTTTTAGACAGATTTAATTGCGTTGAAACTAGAAGTTCTTAACTACAATGTTATAGTAGAGTTATTGAGGTTTCATATGAGACTAAGAAATCAAATTTTTAACAAGTATTGGAATTTTTATAATTATTGGAAGTTGTATTCATTTGTCAAGGGGACACGTGCGGCGTTGTCTCGACTGTTAACTTCTGCGATCTAGTGTTAAGAACGGGGGTGCAGATGCATAAATTGTAAACTCCTATCAGAACTTAGGGGATGGACCCATAAGTATCCGTTGATGATCTATGTTATCAAATACGAATGAGGCGGAGCAGGTAACACCTGCCAGGGCGTCTTATAATCGTGTTAACTTTTAGTGAGGTCCGGAAGCAAAGAGAGACCATTAGGGCTGGGCACCATTATGGATGCTCAGGAGTGAAAAAAGACCGCTACGGTTCGGGCGGGGTGGAATATGTAAGACCGGGAGTGGAGAAAGACCACCAGGGTCAGCATTGACCACTACCGACTGCAGTAACGGAATTTGACCAAACAACTGCAACCTTACTGGTCACTAGATAAATGTCAGAAACAGTGTAGAATACATGAGTATGTATTGCATAACGAGGGATTGAACCCTGTAATGAGAAGGAATGCTAGTAGCTTGTATTCGAAAAATATGTTGTATGAGCGGCATATCGTTCCAAATAAGCGTGCATTAAAAGAGCATATTTGGTTTGTGCATGTTTTCCTGATAAATAAATTGTTTATACACACACTCATATGACATCGTATATTAGAATATTTCCTGTTTACATTTATTGATTTTAGTTTTATTTCTATTATGCTATGTATGTTGTTATGTTATTTTTAGAGTTAGTTAAAGCTGTTTTGATTCTTACCGCCAGCCTCACACGCTGAAGAACCCACAGATTGTGTTGTGCAGGTAAGAGTACCTGCAGTTTAAGCATAAAGTTGTGACATCCTGTGCTCATCATCTTATCAATCCAAGAGGTTTTGATTTATATTAAGATTTCCGCATTTTCCTATATTATATTATGTATATGTACTCAATTGAAGGAAAAGATTTCTAGGTGTGCTACGATTTTCCTGTGTATGGAAGTCGGGACGTTACACCTATGAACCCAAATTCAAAGATGTTGTGAGATAAGGGTGTCATGTAGGCCATCTCACACTCCTATGGATCCAAATTCCTAGTTGTTTCCAGATAAGAGTGTCATGCTGGAGGATCCACAGAGTATATGAGGCTTGTGGGAAAACTGAATTATCTCACAGTTACTCGTCCTGATATTGCATATTTAGTTAGCATAGTAAGTCAGTTATGGCCTCTCCCCTTACAAGCCATTCGAATGCAGTTATGAAATTCTTCAGTATTTGAAGAGCTTCTCTGACAGAGGATTGTTGTATACTGATGGTGGACATTATCAAATTGTTGGTTGGTTATATGCTGACTGAGCTGGTTGCCCAATGACTAGGAGGTCTACCACTAGGTATTGTGTGTGTTTGAGGAAACTTAGTTTCATGAAAGAGTAAGAAACAAAGTGTAGTGTCTGAGTATCGTACTATGGCTGAACTCACATGTGAGATGACATGGATCAAATGATTACTTACTAGGTTGGGGGTTCTTTAGCATCAGCTGATGCGTATGTATTGTGACAGTTATTCTGTCATCCATATAGCCACTAATGTCGTGTTTCATAAACGAACCAAACATATTGAGGTTGACTGCCATGTGGTTCGCAACAAGACTAGTGAAATTCTGTATGACCCCCCTCAGATAGAAACTAAACATATTTGTACTGATCACCAACTAGCCGATGCTCTCACAAAGCCCCTTGTAAGAGCCAGAATACAGTTCATCAATGACAAGTTAGGCATGTATGACATATATGCTCCAACTTGAAGAGGAGTATTAGAGATGTTAGATTAGATTAGGTATAAGTGTAGTCACATACGGGCAAAATACGTGCCATATAATGAAGTTATACATATATGTATCTAGTGTGTATTGTGTGAATTGAGATAAACACACCTTGTTTCAATAAAAGAGATGAATATATCTATAGTGATTGGTGAATGATAAGGACAACATGTGAATATGATGGCCGAACAATGGCGAAAATAAATGGATAAAAAAGAGAAAGAAGTTGCTACAAGCAACAGAGGTAAGACTTTCAGGATTATTTAACTTGCTGAGTCATCTAACTCGGGGATTAATCAGTCATCAGTTTCCAGAGTGAATCTGTCATCTTTTACTTTTGCTACTAGTCCTTTGTAGATGCTGTATGTATGGTAACAAAGTAATCAGTATGGACATATTATTCTCTCTACTTTGACAGGAAAGTCAGAGAAGATCACTTACAATCATATCTTTCAAGATTACAATTTCCAAAGAGGAGTACAAGTAATTACAAAACAATTAAAGCAGGGAATTAGATACAAGAAGGAGATCAGTGCTGTTGAAGCCTGTGGAGATCATAGAGCAACGCATAAGCTGGTAGTTGACGGAGTTAGGCCATCCATCACTTAGCCCAAATTGGTTTCCATGCCTTCTGATTAGAGCTTTAACAATATTAGTGTCAATCAAACACAGCTTAGACCGAAACATTTCAAACCTTGTATGCAAATTCTTACAGAGTTCTTCGTCTAGTGTTTGTGTATTTCAGTTTACAGCTTGTTGCCAAGATATAACCTGTCCTTCAAATCGCAGGTGTATAACATTTGTTGGCTACCATATAAAAAAGTAAACCCTTGTCTAGAGCACAGCTGAGTGACCGACAACAAAATGCTCTTGTGAGGAGGAGCAAGCCCCCTTCCAAGTTGGGTTTGTAACGCTGCAGATGGTGATTCGCAAATGATAGTGATATTGATCTTGACTTGCTTAATCTGAGGTTGCAAATGAGAAATTAACAAGAGGCAAAGTCATACCCAACCACTGATTCAGTGGGCTTGTTCTCTCCACTTTTCTGGCAGCCACGGATTTTTCTAATTAAGCCTGATCCCCAAGTTTTCCAGGATCATTCCAAAGATTCTTTTGGCAATAAGTGAAACAAGTCAACAAGTCCGAGTTTATTAATATATAGTGCATCAGTCTCCTCTTATCACTCAAAAACTCATTCCAACAAGTGAAATTTATAAACAAAAAATGGAAACGATTATTCCATTCTCTTCAATGCTACTAATAGTTTCTTCACTCTCATCTGTACTAATCTACTTTGCAGCCAAAATTTACTACTCTCTATGGTGGAAACCCAAAAGGCTTGAGAAGCAGCTGAGGCAACAAGGCATCAGTGGAAACTCTTACCGAATTCTCTATGGAGACATGAAGGATGAGATGCAAGCATATATGGATGCATGGGCTCATCCTATGGATCAACTCACTCATCGGTTTGTGCCGCGTGTCATTCCCTTCGTCCATCAGCTGGTGCAGAATTATGGTAACTTTTACTGAAAAACAATACATTTCGGGAAAAAAAAAGGTACATTAGAATACTAAAATCAATATATTTTACAGATAAGGAATAATAAATGAAGTTAAGCATTGGTCTAAAGCAAAAGGAGCATATTTCAGTTGCAGATAAAATTTGTTTAACTAGTTTTTATGACAGAAACGGCTGTTTTGAAATATTTTGGATGTTGAATAATTTCATTTTTATGAAAAATAAAATAAAAAAATGACAGGCAAATGAGAGATGTCTGAAACAAATTTGTCCTTAATTAATATCTGTATGGTAGGCAAGATGTGTTTTCAATGGGTGGGAACGACTCCGAGAGTAGTGATATGGGAGACAGAGATGGTGAAAGAGGTGTTGTCAGACAAATCTGGGCAGATCATGAAGCCACCGCCGAATCCTCTCGTACTACTTTTGGCCACAGGGTTGGCGAACCTTGAAGGAGAGGAATGGGAAAAGAGGAGAAAATTCATTACCCCTGCCTTTCATCACGACAAGCTCAAGGTCAGTTTTTGTGTAGACTAAATTTTGTGCACCTGCAACTAAATCTTATATGCATGACAAGGATCTAACCCGAACCCAACCATTCCACCACTAGTCCATAATCGAAGATATCTTACATTCTTTCTCTTTGCAGGCAATGGTGGGAGCTTTTCTAACGAGCTGCATGGATATGGTGAGAAGATGGGATGAGTTGGTTGGTAATGAAGGATGTTGTGAACTGGATGTTTGGCCAGAGTTTCAGAATCTCACAAAGGATGTCATTTCGAGGACAGCCTTCGGTAGTAGCTTTGAGGAAGGGAAAAGGATATTCCAACTACAGAAGGAGCAGGTTGAGCTAGTTCTTGAAGCTGCTCGAGTTCCTTACATTCCGGGTTATCAGTAAGTTACTGCATATGCATTATCCTGTCCTGTTTCAAAATAAGGAATCACAACAAAGTTTAGATAATTAAAGTAACCTTCTCTTCTAAGGCTAAAGACAATAAGAGAACAGAAACAAACATTAATTAGTAGAATTGATTCAATTCATAAGTCAAAAGCCAAGCTATTGTAGTGTAATTGGAAAGGTTTCTCACTTTTAAGTGAGAGGTCATAGATTTGATATCGGCCTTAGACGGAATTAATTAGGCACGTTGGAGAATCTCTCTCTCCCCAATGTGGGTGGCTACTGCCGAAACGAACAAAAAATAAATGTTGTTGAAAAAGTCGGAAAAATGTTGTTGCTTTGTCTAAATCTACTATTGTTTTCTATTCAACATGTATGATCCACTAAATCCGAGGAAATCTCTCAACTCTTAAATTTTCTTTTGGGTAAATAGCACGAAGCCTACCTATAAAGAGGGTCAAAGCATTCAATTCACCTTTAGAGCGAGTCAACACAGACAACAACCTAACATGGGTACGACATTAATCGACCATTAATTTTTATGTTGCGTGCAGTGCACATATTTTACATATGACGAAAAACCTTATATTGTTTAATACAAGTTCTCTAAAATATTTATTGCATATACATCCCTAATAATATACTTATAGACTTGTTTTTTTCTTTTTTCAAAATACACCCCTAAATATGTTAAAATTGTGGGAGACTTATTTGTAAAAAAAAAGCAATCATATTCTTTCTCTCGCATTCTTACTCCATCTACCATCACTCACAAATCCAAGCCGAACCCAAACTTCATACCCTTCCTCTCTCTACCCTCCTATCTCCTTCCTCTCTCATCTCTTCATCTCTCACTTGTCAAACCCAAATTAAATGAACCCATTACATTGGAACCCAACAAACCCGTTAAATCTTAACTCAAACTCAAACAAACTCATCAAATTTGAATTCAATCCAACAATCTCACATATACCTTCTCACCCTCTTTGCTTTCTCTCTCCTCTCTCTTCTGTTCATTTCTCCACCCTCTCAAAGTCAAATCCAAAAACCCATTAAATTTGAACAAAAAAAAAACCATCAAATCTAAATCCAAACGCATAAAAATTCGAATAATATCCAACAATCTCAGCTCTGTTTGACTCTCTCTCTCTCTATCTCTTCTTCTTCTCCTTCTTCATTTCCTCCTCATATGTTCAAAATCCATTTAAACTAGAAAACCGAAATCTGAAATCCGAACTCAAAACAGAACTCAAAATTCAAAATAAGGTATTTTCATCATGTACAAAATACATGAACTGCACGTAACTTAAAAACTAACGACAGACTAAGACTAATGTCGTACTCATCCTAGGTGGTTACTGATCCAGGTTGATCGTCGACGACATCGGCGATTACTGGTGCTCTTCTTCTCGGCATCGCAGCTCGCTGTTGTTGCGACAATGGCGACGCAAAAAGAAGAGGATGAACAAGAAAATGTAAATTTCATTCATGAAGATGAAGAGTACAGGGTTGGGAATTTATACACAAAAGACACGACAACTGCACGTGTTCCTACAGGTCGTTAAGCCGGTATTTAATGGCCCCCCTTTAATACCCAACTGAATAGCTCCAGCTGTCCTAACAGCTGGAGTTTTTTACAAAGAACCCCTCTGGACAACTCAAATTACACAATCAACTGACACACTCTAACTGATACATCTGATACACTTAACTACTCCTTCGATAGCTGCTGCAACTGGTTCTCTTCCTAGTTTCCATTAACTCCGGCATCACTACCGCACGATCCTTGAGCTGGATCAATACACCCCCCTTGAAAAGGCGATTCCAGGGTGTTGCGAAACGCAGGAAATCGCCAGTAAATGTCCCAATAGCGCTCCCAAGTAGCATCTACCTCCTCCGAATTGTTCTACTGTATAAGAACTTCAGACACAACAATCCCTCTCTTCGGAACCATACGCCTAGCCAACAACTGCTCTGGTTGAGAAGATTCATTCACAAAGTAAGTTGGTAACGCAGAAGGGGATGCTGCGATGTGACCATTTCGACTAACATGGCCTTTTAGCTGCGAAATGTGAAAAACATCATGAATTCGCGCTTTTGTAGGCAACTTCAAGTGATAAGCAACTGCTCCCATCCTTGCAATCACCTCATAAGGACCATAAAATAGTGGAGAGAGCTTATGTATGCGGTGTCCCCCAATCGAAACCTACTTATAGGGTTGAATTTTGAGAAACACCCAACTACCCACTGTGAACTCTTTATCCACTCTGTGCATATTGGCTTGTGATTTCATTCGTTCTTGAGCCAGCACCAAATTATCCTTCAAAAGTTTCAATGCAGCATCTCTGGAGAGGAGTGTATCCTCTTCTGCTTGAACTCTTGCAGTTCTTGGTATGTATGTCAACAAGGTGGGTGGGGGTCGACCAAAGACAGTTTGATAAGGAGAAGTTTGGGTCGAACTGTGAACGTAAGTATTATAACAACAGGCAGCCCAATCCAACCACTCCGACCAAACTTGGGGTTTATAGGTTGTGAAACATCACGAGTAGGTTTCCAAGACCCTATTAACAACTTCCGTTTGGCCATCTGACTGTGGATGGAACGCCGTACTCATACACAACTTTGTCCCCTGCAAGGCAATGAGCTCCTTCCAAAGTTAGAAGTAAAGATCGCATCTCGATCACTCACAATACTCTTTGGTAATCCAAAAAGCCTACTACCTTTGCTGTGTAAGGATGTCGAAGAGGGATGAAGTGACAAAACATTGACAATCTAGCCACGACCACCAAAATTGTGGTATACCCTGCGCTTCATGACAATCCCTCAATAAAATCCATGCTCAAATCATCCCAAATATTCTCTGGTATAGGAAGGGGTTGAATTAGGCCCGCAGGTGAAGTACACATATACTTATTTCGCTGACATTCATCACAAGAGCGGATGAACTCCTTTAAGTCCCTCTTCATTCCTTGCCAAAATACCACTTTTTTCAACTGATGCCATGTTTTGTCTACCCCCATGTGTCCCCCATGAGGTGTACAATGTACCTCTTCCAAGAACAATTGCTTCGCAGTGGAGTTAGGACTCAAGAGGATACGACCTTTAAAATAGTACACTCCTTCAACAAAAGAAATCCTATCACCCCTTTCAATGGTTAACTTCTGCTGAAGTTCTTCATAGTAGGGGTCAGTAGTGACCAGTTGCTTAACCATAGACAACCAAGTGGGTTGCACTACTGCAATAGAAGCCAAAGAGGCAGGCTGAGCTTCTTCCTCACCTTCAAATTGCCTAGAAAGACAATCAGCAGGTACATTATCTCTACCCTTCTTATACTCAACTACAAAGTGATACCCATGAAGCTTCATCAACCAAACATGCTGGGCTTCTGTGCATAACCTTTGTTCTAAGAGATGTTTTAATGGTTTATGGTCAGTACGAATAATAAAACTTCTCCCCAACAGATATTGTCGCCACTTCTTCACAGCTAGGAGGATAGCTAGCATCTCCTTTTCATAGGTAGACAAAAGTTTACTTTTACCTTTGAGCTCATGACTGAGGTAAGCAATAGGATGTCTTCGTTGAAGTAGGACAGCCCCCAATCTAGAACCACACGCATCACATTCTAGCTCAAAAGGAATGGAAAAATATGGCAGCTGGAGCACAGGTGGAGAAGATAAAGCTTGTTTCATCTGATCAAAAGCAATTTGAGCTTCATTGTGCCAAACAAATGCACCTTTCTTAGTCAATTTTACCAGAGGCCAAGCTATAGAGCTGTATTTTGCTATGAATTTGCGATAATATCCTGTGAGACCAAGAAACCCCCGTAGAGCTTTCAATGTCTTAGGTATTGGCCACTCTTGTATAGCTCGAACTTTTTCTAAATCCACTGCAACCCCTTGTGCAGATACAATATGTCCTAAATACTGCACCTCAGTCACTCCAAAAGAACATTTACTGATCTTTGCATATAATTGGTTATCCACAAGAACTTGCAATACCACAATTAGGTGTTGTATATGAGAAGTTAAGTTTTGGTTGTAGACTAATATATTATCAAAGAAAACCAAAACAAACTTCCGTAGATGAGGCTTGAAAATTGAATTCATGAGAGATTGAAAAGTAGACGGGGCATTAGTCAACCCAAATTGCATGAAAAGAAACTCATAATGCCCTTCGTGAGTTCTAAATGATGTTTTGGGCACATCTTCCATACGCATTCGTATTTGATGATACCCACTTCTCAAATCCAACTTACTAAACATCGAAGCACCATGGAGTTCATCAAGTAGCTCATCAATAACTGGTATAGGAAATTTGTCTTTCACAGTTACTTCATTTAAAGCCCTATAATCAACACACATATGCCAACTACCATCAGGTTTCTTTACCATCACAATGGGTGAGGAATAGGGACTATGACTTGGTTGTATTACTCCTGAGGCCAGCATTTCTTTGACTAACTTTTCAATCTCATTTTTATGGTGTCAGGGATGTCTATAAGGTCTTAAACTCACTGGTTTACTGCCAAGAAGAAGGGTGATAGTGTGGTCACAGCTACGGTGTGGAGGAAGACCCATATCCTCTTTGAACACTATCTTAAACTTATCTAAAATCTGCTGTAGAGGAAGAGGAATACTCACAGAGCCTTGGTCGTTATCTGCCTCTTCCGGAGTTCCAATCATCTGCAAGAACCAACCACTTTTAGCTTGCAAAAGTGACTTGGCTATTCCCTTAGGGGAGGAAAGTTCCATCTCTGGTGGAGGGATTCCAAGCAGAGTTCTTTCTTGCCCATTTAACATAAACTTCAACCGCTTCTCCTTCATATTCCATACAACATCCTTTAGAGTCTCAATCCATTGGGTTCCCAAAACTAACTGGCAAGTGTCCAGAGATAACACATAGAAATCTGCCACTATTGGTATCCCTTGACACACAAACTTCACTTCTTCACAAAGGCCCAAACATTTCAGCTGTGTCCCTCCTGGTATAGTCACCTCCAGATGTGCTTGCTGATTAATTGGCAGTCGAAGCTTGTGTACAAGCTGCTCATCAATGAAATTATGCGTAGCTCCTGAGTCTAGTAGTGCACAAACAGGGTGGGAACAAATACACCCAAAAACTTTAAAGGTTGTAGGTCGATTACTACCTGTGAGGGTGCGAAGGGAAATAGTTCCTGGTTCCAAAAGAGTTGGTATAGGTTTTACTGGCTTGGTGTCAGTTCGAGCTTTAGCTACCACAACCTCTTCACCCTCAGAGCTACTACAAAATTCATCAACTTCCTCATCTAAGTTTCCCATAATTTGCATGAATACTCCAATTTCACAAGTCCCTACCATTTGCATGAATGTCTTGCCTGCACATTTATGTCCCCTCACATACTTTTCATCAGAATGGAAACAAAGGCCTTTCTCTCGTCTATCTTTCATGTACTGCAACAACTGTTGATCTTTAGTCACAGGATTACTATGGGAACCAGCAAAATTACCGCTTGTAGACGATCTACTACCTAGGAGAATGGAAGGAGTTAAAGAATTGGGAGCTGCTGTAGGAGTTATAGTCTTATAACCAAGTTGGAGTGAATTATTTTTGACAAAGGAGTGATTCTTCCAATTCTTTCTCTGATCATTAAGAATTTCCTCCCTTGCAATGGCTTCTCTATAAGCAGCAAGCACACTGCGAGGATTCTTGAGCTTAACTTCCTTCCTCAATTCACTCTTTAATCCAGACAAATAACAATTAACAAGAGAGGATTTGGCCAAGGGTTTGGTTAGTTGACTATACTTCAAAAACTCCTTGTGATACTCCGACACAGAACTTGTTTGCTGCAACTTGTACAAAGAAGCTTCAGGGTCTTCCAACTCCGAAGGTCCGAACTGCAGAATGAGCTCTTTCTTGAGCACAACCCAATCAATTTCATCTTCTTCCTGTAGTTCAAACCATCTCCACCAAAGAAGTGCCTCACCTCTCAAATAGTATAGACAAAAAGGAAGCTTATCATAAGAGCTAACTCTTTGAGTGTAGAAGTGATGTTCCATGTGGTAAATCCAGTTAGTAACATCTCCAGTTTCGTCGAAGCTTGGCAGATTTATTTTGGAGTGTTTTGGAAAGAAAGTATTACCTTCTTGAAACCTTTCATCATTTCGTGAACTCCTTCCCTTATTTCCTCTGTTGCTGGGATTAAGATTTCTTGATCTACCTTGGCCCAAATACTGCGAGTTGGATCGCCATCTTCGCCCTTCTTCATCACTACATTGAAGATCTTGATCAGAATTAGCATCGCTTCCATCAGAACTCCAAGATTTCTGTCTTCGAAGTGCTCGACGGCTAGTTCTTGGTTCCCTGAGCAATCGCTCCAAAATTGATTCCAAACGATCGAACCGATCTTCCAAGCTGGAATGCTTGTGAGATTCAACACCTTTATCGGTGGAATCTTGCACGTTTTGTTCCCTATTTCTAGGTCCAGACCTAAATCCAGACCCTGAGTTAATGGGATTCTTAGCTTCTAGCAGTGGTTCTCGATCGTCTCCTTGATCCAAGGCCGCCTCAGGCCCAAGCTCATGCTCTGATACCATTGATCCAGGTTGATCATCGACGACATCGACGATTACTGGTGCTTTTCTTCTCGGCATTGCAGCTCGCTGTTGTTGCGACAATGGCGACGCAAAAAGAAGAGGATGAACAAGAAAATGTAAATTTCATTCATGAAGATGAAGAGTACAGGGTTGGGAATTTATACACAAAAGACACGACAACTGCACGTGTTCCTACAGGTCGTTAAGCCGGTATTTAATGGCCCCCCTTTAATACCCAACTGAATAGCTCCAGCTGTCCTAACAGCTGGAGTTTTTTACAAAGAACCCCTCTGGACAACTCAAATTACACAATCAACTGACACACTCTAACTGATACATCTGATACACTTAACTCCTCCTTCGATAGCTGCTGCAACTGGTTCTCTTCCTAGTTTCCATTAACTCCGACATCACTACCGCACGATCCTTGAGCTAGATCAGTTGCGTGCATTGATGCACTCTGGAGGTAGGTTAAATGCTTTGACCCCTCTTTAGACGTGGGTCTTATACTATTTGAAAACATAGTGTAAGCCTCGTTTATTCCTCATCCTATTTTAGGCAGGTAGTGAAAGAATTATAAGACGTTAAGGAGGTACCTAAGTCAGCTAAGTTCAACATTAGAATAGCCACTTTCTTGTAAACGACAACGTAGTCAATACTAGAACTGAAATAAAAGAGCAATACATAATAAGTTTACATGCACAAATTGGATTTCAAGCGTTTTATAGTAAAATTATTTATATGATTAAATAGCATCCAATATAAACTATCGTTCTCAGCCCCTATAAGTCCTGTAGGTTCTATTGCTTAATATCATGTGCAAATATGGAACCAAGTGAGAGAAGTGTATGCCGAATCCCTTTGGGACAGCTTTGAATCAGGGATTAGTTAGCTGTAGTATTTTGAGTCTATTTTGAGTTTTTTCTTTTATCCACGCACAAGCTGACGCATTTTTTTTTTGTTGATAAAAAGATGCCCCAGTCATCGCTTCATTAATGCAAAATTAAAGAAACATAGTAGTACTAATTACAAAAGACACCTTTAACATCCAAAATACATCCAATACAGTACTAGCAACGCAGAAAGAAAGATACAATGGGTTTTAAACAACGCCCCAATCTATGGCATTCCATGCATGTGAGTCCCATTCATAGTCGCCCTGAGGATGATGAGAACTCCCCCTCTTTGCTTTCCATCAGCTGGCGACTCCTATTCCTCCTCTTCCATCCTCACCCGCTTCATAGCTCCTCTATGACCTGTCCATTCATCAGATAAAGATGTTATTTTATACATGAGAGCTGAGAAGGAATATTTGATATTGCGAAAGCATGAATCATTTCGGCCTAACCACATACACCACATCGTGGCAGAAGCCACAATACCTCAAGCCTCTCTATCCTCTTTTCTAAGTAGATCTACCCACCAACGACCCCAGACCTCTGAGCTAAACTTAGGACTTTCTGGGAGCCCAAATCCTAGGTTAATCACCTCCCAAGCTAGTTTGGCATTAATACAAGAGAATAAGATATGGTTTGTGATATGGCTAAAAATGGGGTTAAATCGGAATCGTCCAAACGGAACACGAATCTTGAAGTACAGGGGTAAAACGGTAATTTCACCAACCAATGGGTCCAAACTGGGTGTCGGGTCTTCACCTCAAAAACCCAATAACCCACGAATGGATCCACCTCAAAGTGGGTGCGAGTTTTAACCCGTTACGCACCCATTCCGTCGGGATAAAATCAAGGTCCCTGATTAACCTTAACCAACGGCCCTGATTCACATCCCTCCTACCACTGGGAGCCAGGGATTAAATTCCTTAACTGATTAGGGGGAATATACCTTATCAGATTACTTTCCTTATCTGACTACAAGGAATATTACTTATCTAATCGCGGGGATTACATTCCTAATCCAGTCCCTAAGACGCCTATAAATACCCCCCATCCATCTCCATTGCGAGGTAATCGATCTTTCACCAGTTTTTACGCTCTTTCATAGTCTGCCAGATTACTGACTTGAGCGTCGGAGGGTGCGTCGCCGGGAACAACCCCGGTGTCTCGCACTTTTTGCAGGTGCACGGCGGGAACGACGATCGAGGCCCGGCGGAACAGGTACACAGGTTTTTCTATTCAGTTTCCCCAAGAATCCACAAGTTCTATCTGTTTGCCCCCACACCAAATTTAGCGGCAACAGATTGGCGCCGTCTGTGGGAAGCTAACGAATAGGGACCTCTCCTCTTCTCGGTGAACAGGTTTTCTCCTGCCATGCCGCCTCGCAAAGTTAGATCTAGGGGCTCCAACCGAGCGCCCAACCCTGACCAGCAAGAAGTCATTCCTGATCCCGCTCAGCAACAAGGGCAACTCCCTCCTACCATGGAAGAGCCGCTCCAACGAAACCCTCCACCTCCTGATCCAAAGGGGCCTAACCCCCAGAAACAGCCTCTTCACCAAGAGAACATCTCCATCCACAACGCCTCCAGTGCCTCCATGGCCTCCCATCACCCCCGAGCCTCTGGTCGCCACAATGCCCCTCCCAAACGCCCGGAAGATGATGACCTTCGTCGCCATCTGGACGAAAAGCGGGCTCGGGGGGAAGCCTCCCGCCAGCAAGAGCGATCCCCCCGTCACCGAGAGCACAGGAGGTCTCCCGTTCGAAGAGGGAGAAAGGACTCCCCCGATCACTACCGAAGGAGGCACTCTCCAGCAGGTCGGCAGCAGCCTAGGAACAATGAGGCACCCATCACCCGTGCCGAGTTCCAGCAATTCCAAGCAATGGAACAACAGGCCCTCAACCTCCGTCAGAACCCCATCGAGCCGAGGGCCCCATCCCCTCCTCCGGTCCGGAGCCCTCGCCAACGGTCCCCTTCTCCTCGACCCGCTCCTACCAATTCCAGACGCACCCCAAGTCCTCGTCGTTCTCGAAGTTACCATCGCCGCAGCCCTCGCTCCCCCTCATACGAAGACGAGTCCCGTGGCTCGGCAGATCACCGTCGGAGAGATGACACCATGAACCGCCGTCTAAACGAGGTGGAAAAACTCTTGGGACAGATAAACCGAGAAGAGGAGCTTAGGGGGAGGACCCTACGTCCTAGCCGACCCCCGTTCTCCCAGACCATAGTAGAGGCTCCTGTTCCGTTCGGTTTCAAACCTCCCCAGTTCGAGAACTACACTGGGGAGACCGATCCAGTTGACCACATCGAAAGCTTTAAGACTTTGATGCTCCTCCATCAAGCTTCCGATGCCCTCCTCTGCAAAACATTCCCTGCAACTCTCAAAGGCCCAGCTCGAGAATGGTACTCTCGACTTGCCCCGGCGTCGATATTCTCCTTCGAACAGTTCGAAACACTGTTCATCACCCATTTCGTCAGCAGCCGAAGGGCCGAGAAGACCAGCATCTCACTATTGCACCTCCGTCAGCAGAAGGGGGAGAAATTGAGGGACTACGTGAAGAGGTTCACAGCTGAAGCCAGAACCATCGCGTCCCTCGACCAATCCGTCGCTACCGCGGCGTTCCAATCCAATATCCTCAATTCCAACCTCCGCTCCTCCCTCGCCAAGAAACCGCCGCATGACTTTTCTGACCTCCTCCTCCGCACTGAAAAATTCATCCGGGCTGAAGAGGCCGAGGAACAGCCCAACTGGGAAGGAACCGCCTCCGGGTCTAAGAGGAAGGGAACGGAAGAAGAGGGAGCAAAAAAGTTCCAGAAGGATAATGCTGGCCAGCGCCGGCCTCCCCCTAGATTCGAGAAGTTTACTCCCCTCACCACAAACATTTCCGCCATTTTCATGGAA
>CM030368.1:159485268-159588617 GCA_017893485.1 Hemerocallis citrina | reverse complement strand
GATGAAAAGCTGTACTGTACTTTAATTTACTCCCCGAACTGTTCTGAAGACTCTCCCAAAACTGAGATCTGAATCTCGTATCCCTGTCAGATACAATACTGACTGGAACCCCATGAAGTCTAACAATCTCTTGCATGAAGTCTAATATATTAGTTGCCTAATACATTAGCCAAACCCGATGCTCTAATACCACTAAAAACCCTGTCACGCCCCGCTTCGCAAAAATACGGAATACGAGCACTTAACAAAAGCCCAGCGAATGATTTTCATCATCCATAAGCTGTTTCAAGAATCTTTGCAACACATTACAGAAATAATCAGAGTCGGAAGCAAAAAGGCACAACCATTCATGAATACTTTGAAACAATTACCAACAGAAGTTTACTTGAAACCAATTACAATATCCTCAAAGAAATCAGAGTCTGGAGAAAAACAAATATCCTGGGTCACATCGCCCAATTACAAGTAATATCCAAATAAACAAATACACTTTGTTCAAGTTCAAGCAACAATAGAAATAATAATAATAAAGCAGAAATCTCCAGTACTAAAACATCATCTCGCCAACACCTTCAGGCAGCTGACCATCCTGATCTGCAATAGTAAATTTGCAGGAAAAAGGGGAAAAGAAGAAAACAAGTACCCGTCAATTGCAAGTCGCGGGTCACAAATAGAGTAGGATACAAGCACATGGAATAGGGTGAATCTAAGTAACAAACCTAGCATGGTATATTCATGATGTCCAACATAAACAACTAACATGGCTGTTGTGCAATCTAGCTACCTAAATATATAGATAAACTAGACACAAATTAAAAACCTCGCAAGTGCACGAATCGTTTGAAGAAGCGTAGCGGCAAGCAAGGGTCGATCCCACAGAGATTGTAGTATTTAACTTACTAATCAATAAAACCTAAGAAAATACCAATCATAGAGTTTTGTTCTAAAAGTCTAAAAGAAATGAAAAGATTAAAACTAAATTAGGAAGTGTCACGATTTGAGTCACGAATATCTATTTAAGTAGTTGGGCATTGATTTCCACCTATAGTCAGTAATGCGAAGTTATCCACTACTCTTATTACTCATGTTTGTTCCCTTCAAGGGCATGGTATCTACTCCTTAAAGTACTGTTTTCCTAAGCCAAGAATTAGGCATGGTATCTACTCTAATTCGTTTCTTTCATCAAGTGTTTAGCATGGTATCTACTAAGTTGTACTTGAAGAAAATATAAGATCAGTGGAAACGAACAAACACTCAAGGTCCTAGAAATTGGTATCAGATCTAGATCCCTCAAGTTGATTAAACCAAGAACCCCTAAAGATTTTCTTGTTACAAGTTATGAACACGAGATACGGGTCGTCTCAATATGCTCACATAACAGATTCAGATCTACAATACACAAACTTATAATCCCAGGTTCGGATCAGTCGACTGGCTGTCACTTCAGTCGACTGCAGTCTACTGGCTGTCACTTCAGTTGACTGCCCTAGGTTTCTGAACTAGTTTGATTACTATAAATCTATTCCCATACTCTCAGATTTAATCAATAAGCAATAAAGTAGCACTTAGAAAAATATAAGCATCACATGACTACGGTTTCAATCTACCCAACTATTAAATTAGTTGCACATAATACAACCTTTATTGATTAATATAATAGAGTTCATGACTACAATGAAAATAAAGAGAAGAATAGAAGAACACTGATTTGTATGATATTGATCTTGAGCCCAATCAGCAATCGTCTTCCTTCTTTGATGCTAGCTGTTGATGGCCTTTCTTGGTCGGTCCAGCCGTCTTGAGATATTCCGAGCATAGCGCATCCCCTGCATCTTGGTTGGTATTTATAGAACACGGCTAGAGATTTAGGGTTTTTACTCTTTTGCATAAACGCCCTCTTCTTTTATTTATTTCTTTCCTTATCTGATTGGCGATATATATATCTTTCTCTTTTCTTCTTTCTTTCCGTATCTGCTTTGATTTGTATTTGGATTTGGATGAATCTTTAATTATCTTATCTGTTGACTCTACCGCCGATCAGTCGACTGGTGTTTGATATAAGTCGACTGTGTCGAGACTTCAGTAGTTTCATGATTCATCAGCCCAGTCGACTGTTGTTGGAGGAGTCGACTGTGCCGAGCAGCTTCAGCTTCTCTGTCCAGTCGCCTGTTAGCATAATCAGTCGACTGATCTCTTCAGTTTCCTGTGTATCATCCTTAAAATCCTGAATCTGCTTCATTTCGCACTTTTATGCTGTTTCCTGTGGAAAAGAGAAAAGGAGAGTAAAATACCATATATAGAGCATTTAAATGTCTAATTGCACTAAGATTATTGCTCTAAAATGTGAATAATATTGTGTTCATCAAATACCCCCAAACTTAGATTTTGCTTGTCCTCAAGCAAAGAGTGAATTTATGAACAAGGGAATAATAATAATAATAGACTCAACCACCAAGATTTCCTATTATGTGAGCATTAAAATGAAAAAATATAAACAATTGCAGATAAAGTAAAACTAAGCATACCCACTTTCTCCAATGCGATTATTTGTTCATAATTTCCAAACTCAATCATATTTGTCATGCAATTAATGTAGTTATAGTATGCGATTACTCAATCTGTGATTATCCCCTTTTCTCTACTACAAACCGAGTAGCAAACTAGAGTTTTTTTTTTTTTTTTTTTTTTGCACATAATAGTCGCTTCTCTAAAGTTGTCACTTGCCTTTTGACGCGAATGCAAAACATTGTGATGTATTCACCCGGTTACTCAACAAGTCACAAACTTCAAAGTGCTTTGCATACTCATATTTCAAGTTGTCGTTTGACGTAAAGGTAAACATTGGTGATGAATACCCCTAGTTACTAAGCACTCAAAACATTGGAGTAGATTGACTTTATTCGAATATATATATTTATATACATATTTTTTTATCACTCTATTTACTTAAACTCAATTTAGGACTAGATCTAAATGAATAATCACCAGAAAAAGCATGACATTGTTTATTATATATAATTGCATGACTCATACAATTTTGTAAGGAATTATGAAACTCAACAATCCTAAAGTAAATAAGTATCCTTACTCTTACTTTATAAGAAATTGTTTATCTAAAAAAAAATCAAATGACTCCATATAACTAAATACCCCTAATACCCCCAAACTTAGATGGAACATTGTCCTCAATGTTCGCACAAAAATTTAAAATAAATAGGCATGTGTTACCATCTAGTAAGGAGAGTAAAAATAACTAAAGGAAAATAATAATGATTAACTAAAAGAAAATAAAGGGAAAGTGTAAATACTCCCCTGAAAAATTGGGTTGCCTCCCAATAAGCGCTGTGTTTCTTGTCTTCAGCTAGACTTGATGAGTTGTGCCATGTATTGAATGACTCGCGGCTCACAACTCATCTTATTATAAGGTTTTCCCCCTCTGCCCATTCACCTAGAACGTTTGATTTTTTTCGTCAATGCTCCATGTGGGGGAAACCTTTGTAACATGTTATGGACCGTACCATCTTGACATCAGTTTATCAGCCATGGTCCATCTTAATGCACCATTGTGGTTTTGCAAGACTCCTTGCAGCCTTGCTTCTTCGTTCATCTTGAAATTTACAGCAACTATCACAGGTACTGTCTGGTTGTTCCCCAAATATTCATGTAATGGCTTCAGCTCTACATCTGGTGACCTTGTAGCAGTCGACTTATTCCATTCACCAGTCGACTTGTTATATTCACCAGTCGACTTATCCTGTTCATCAGTCGGCTGGTCTGGGAAAACACAAATGTTATCAGACACAAAATTTTTAAATGCAGGTGCAAGCTTACCTGAATATGATGTTGGAGGTTCAAGGTGATGTACTGTCTCTGCAATCATCCAGTCATCGTATTCCATTTCAACTTGCGATAGTAGTGGAGGGTGTGCAATTGTTGCTGGTAATGGATCAACACTATGTTGCTGAAATGTTTGGTCACAACTTTCCTGAACCACATCAATATTATAACATTCATGATCACCGTGTGGAAATTGTGGTGCATCAAACATTGTAAATTCAATCTCTTCCTCTAGTGTTGTCCTTGATTGGAGCTGTTCTTGTCCTCTAGGGTTGGGTATGGTTTGTGATGGGAATTCTCCTGCCTTTCTTTCACTTAACTCCGTAGCAATTTGCCCAATTTGGAATTCCAATTTTTGAATGGCCTGTCCTTGTTGATCGCTTGTTTGCTGTTGCTGTTGGAGTAGTTGAAGAATGGTGGTTTCGAAATCCAACTTATTCTTTTCTTGTTCTGGCCTATCATACCCATTCCCACCCTGGAATTGCTGCGTATGCCCTGGTGCGAATTGATTGCCTTGATGGTTTTGCCACCCTGGGATATACGTGTTTGAAAAAAAATTATTCTGGGGCGGGTACATTCCCTGTTCTTCGTAGTTTGTGTGCTCCTGATCTGCGAAAGAAAACATGGGACATGAATTAGTTGTATGGTTAGATTGAAAACAATTTGCACAAATTTCTTTTGGTTAGTTTTTTACGCCACCCAACGTTGAATTCACAAGCATATCAATCTTTTTGTTCATGGTTTCCATTTCTAATTGCATGTTATTATTATGAGAAATTTCGTATACTCCCTGTTTTTTCGAAAGACCCCTCCTTGTTGAGAATTGTTGTGAGTTCTCGCTGAGTTCTTCAAATAACTCTATGGCCTCCTCAGCACTCTTCCTCATCAACATTCCATTGCAACCTGCATCTACAATTGCTTTGTTAGCGGCATTTAAACCCTCATAAAATGATTGTACCTGGTCATCCTTAGGTATGTTATGCGTAGGACACTTGAAAAGCTTGTTTTTAAAGTCCTTCCATGCCTCGAAAAACAAATCGCCATCTTTTTGTTGGAAAAGTAGAATCTCCCTTTGTAGTTGTCTGGTTTTCTTGGCTGGAAAGAACTCTTTCAAGAATTTTGTTGCCAATTGCTCCCATGAATTAATTGATCCTGGTTCCAAAGAATTATACCACAACTTAGCATTAAGTTTTAAAGAAAAAGGAAACAAGATTAACCTGATTTGTTCAGAGGTAAGCCCTTGGATGCTTTGTGTCCTGCAAAGATCAAAGAAGTCTTGTAGATGTAAGTGCGGATCTTCATCTAGTCGACAATTGAAATGGGGAACCATGCTAAGTAATTGAGGTGATAGATGCATATTTTCTGTGACTTTGGGTTGAAATGCTATGCAAGACGGTTGCTCAATATTCTTTGGAATGAATTTGTCTTGTATTGGTACTCGATTCAATATTCTTTCACCCATTGTTGCTTTTGGAATTCTTCGCTGTGCAGTCGACTGGTCCTTGGAGAAAGTCAACTGGTCCAAGTCAGTTAAACCTGAAAGAAAATATAAGAAAAAGAAGAAATAAAATAAAATAAAAAAAGAAAAAGATTTTACTGATTTGTAAGTTAAAATACTAAACAATCCCCGGCAACGGCGCCAAAAACTTGTTGTGCAATCTAGCTACCTAAATATATAGATAAACTAGACACAAATTAAAAACCTCGCAAGTGCACGAATCGTTTGAAGAAGCGTAGCGGCAAGCAAGGGTCGATCCCACAGAGATTGTAGTATTTAACTTACTAATCAATAAAACCTAAGAAAATACCAATCATAGAGTTTTGTTCTAAAAGTCTAAAAGAAATGAAAAGATTAAAACTAAATTAGGAAGTGTCACGATTTGAGTCACGAATATCTATTTAAGTAGTTGGGCATTGATTTCCACCTATAGTCAGTAATGCGAAGTTATCCACTACTCTTATTACTCATGTTTGTTCCCTTCAAGGGCATGGTATCTACTCCTTAAAGTACTGTTTCCCTAAGCCAAGAATTAGGCATGGTATCTACTCTAATTCGTTTCTTTCATCAAGTGTTTAGCATGGTATCTACTAAGTTGTACTTGAAGAAAATATAAGATCAGTGGAAACGAACAAACACTCAAGGTCCTAGAAATTGGTATCAGATCTAGATCCCTCAAGTTGATTAAACCAAGAACCCCTAAAGATTTCCTTGTTACAAGTTATGAACACGAGATACGGGTCGTCTCAATATGCTCACATAACAGATTCAGATCTACAATACACAAACTTATAATCCCAGGTTCGGATCAGTCGACTGGCTGTCACTTCAGTCGACTGCAGTCTACTGGCTGTCACTTCAGTTGACTGCCCTAGGTTTCTGAACTAGTTTGATTACTATAAATCTATTCCCATACTCTCAGATTTAATCAATAAGCAATAAAGTAGCACTTAGAAAAATATAAGCATCACATGACTACGGTTTCAATCTACCCAACTATTAAATTAGTTGCACATAATACAACCTTTATTGATTAATATAATAGAGTTCATGACTACAATGAAAATAAAGAGAAGAATAGAAGAACACTGATTTGTATGATATTGATCTTGAGCCCAATCAGCAATCGTCTTCCTTCTTTGATGCTAGCTGTTGATGGCCTTTCTTGGTCGGTCCAGCCGTCTTGAGATATTCCGAGCATAGCGCATCCCCTGCATCTTGGTTGGTATTTATAGAACACGGCTAGAGATTTAGGGTTTTTACTCTTTTGCATAAACGCCCTCTTCTTTTATTTATTTCTTTCCTTATCTGATTGGCGATATATATATCTTTCTCTTTTCTTCTTTCTTTCCGTATCTGCTTTGATTTGTATTTGGATTTGGATGAATCTTTAATTATCTTATCTGTTGACTCTGCCGCCGATCAGTCGACTGGTGTTTGATATAAGTCGACTGTGTCGAGACTTCAGTAGTTTCATGATTCATCAGCCCAGTCGACTGTTGTTGGAGGAGTCGACTGTGCCGAGCAGCTTCAGCTTCTCTGTCCAGTCGCCTGTTAGCATAATCAGTCGACTGATCTCTTCAGTTTCCTGTGTATCATCCTTAAAATCCTGAATCTGCTTCATTTCGCACTTTTATGCTGTTTCCTGTGGAAAAGAGAAAAGGAGAGTAAAATACCATATATAGAGCATTTAAATGTCTAATTGCACTAAGATTATTGCTCTAAAATGTGAATAATATTGTGTTCATCAATGGCAAAAGTGAACAAGTGTACATGGCATAAATCAAGTGTCAAGTAAACAAGTATCCTATAAACATGCATCAAGTATCAAGTATCATGTAATCGTGTAGCAAGTATCATGTTTCAAGTCTCATGTATCAAGTTTCATATATCAAGTCTCATGTATCGCGTAGTCAAGCTTCAAGCAAGCAAGTATCAAGTTCAAGTACCATATTCGAGTATCATGTTCAAGTATTATGTGTCAAGTCTTGTGTGTTTTACTATCTGGGTAGCACTTCATGCGCCCCAACTTTTATCACATGGTTGCAACAACAAACAGTTTCGCTTAGTAAGATTTCGTAGGGGACCATACAGGGCAGTGTACTCAGGGACAAGCTCCAAGTATCATGTAAACAAGCTCCAAACCAAAACAAGCTCCAAAACCCAAAACAAGCTCCAGTGTCATGTGTGTACGTGTCATGTAAATCGTATCAAGCTCCACATATAAACAAGCTCCAATAACCAAACCAGGTTCTTCCAAGTACACATTTCTGTACTATCCACTACTAGATCTGTCCCATAAACCCCGGCTTGGTTACTTTTATTATTGTTATCCAACGGACATGAATGTGTGCAAAATAGTGTGAAATAAATATGATATAATCAGGTTTAGGTTCAGGGTAACAAATCAGCATGCATGGAAGATATACATTCACATATACGAGCAAAATAGTCTATGTTCATAATCAGAACAGCAAGACCAAACAGTACTAAAATAGTGATTTTGAACTCTACAGAAATGCAAACCTAGATCCGTCAAAGGATCTGGAAACGAGACATCCACACGAATCCAACGCATATAATAAAGTCATATACTAGTTCACAACAACTCATCTCAAAACTGATTTGAATACAGAATTTATGTTCAGCCAGAAAACAGGGGAACAACTTCAAAAGCATGAAAACAGCATGAAAACACATCGAATAATTCCACGAAAAATCTGGGGTATTCCCTTATAGGTATAGACTCAAAATAACAAGTTTCATAATATTCCAGTGAGTGTAGGCCAGCCATCAAAAATAAGAAACAACACGAAAACATAGTTTGACGAATCTGGAATTCTCAACATTGCTGTACGAAAACTAGGATATATCGCAATCAGTGAATCGAAATCCAATTCTGCCAAAAGAAAATGAAAATCGATAGATTTTACTAACTTTCATATTTCACAAAGAATTTTCATACAGTATAAGAAATCATAGTGAAAATAGGATTTTTTACAGAACCGTAAGCAAAATACAGCATGCATAGATTTTAGAAACGAGCATGGAACGCCACATAAAACTTTTCTTTAAAATTCATCAAAAAATCTGGGTAGTCCCTAATATCATAAGGAAACACTGACCAAAATATTAGATCAATATATTTTGTATAGAATAGTTCTTGAAAATAGTTTGTTAATAAAATTAACCCAAAATAGAATCTGGAATTTTTCGACACGCCTGTACCAAAACATTCATAACTCAGTCATATGAAATCCAAATCAAGCAAAACTAGTGAGGTTTGAAAATAGACAAAATTATCCAAAATTCATCTTTTATTTTGGAATTAAGATTCGGACTTTAGCATGGACGAAAACAGCAATCAAAACAGAACATGCAGCAAATACAGGTTTCACACCTCTAATCAAGAACATCATAACTTTCACAATATTGATCCAAACACCTCCAAAATTGAAATACAACCTACCAAACATCTAAACATCATGATTTAGTGTTACTAACATGTACACACCTATTATTTTCACATGGACATTCAATCAAACACAATTCATGTAAATAATCACATACATGCATCAAAATTAAGTTTTGGGCATAACCTAGTTTATTTCCTATCAAAATTGGTGTCATAAGTCATCTATGGCCAAATTATCACAATAGAGACAAAACCCATCAAGGAAAACACAAATTTTGTTTGTCTCTAGACCCAACAACACTAGATGTGAACTTTTTGACTTGTATCAACCTAATGAATTGTAGTACAAGTTACTTGCCTTAGTGTGGAGATGAACACGATCCTAAGGCGAAGATAAGCAAAACCCACGAATGCAATCCGCTCCAAGCGCGAATCCAAGCAATCAACGAACAAAAACTCCCACGAACGAAATCCTTGATGCAACGAACGAAGTGGCCAATACCCACTTTGAGAAACGCCACGAAAAAAGAGTTTGGGGGTCAAAGGATGCAAGTTGGTGATGGTGGTTGTGTTATAGGTGGTTGGCAAGCAAGGAGGCAAGGGGTTTGTCGGTTTTTGGGATGGATGGATGGCCAGAGATTGGATGGAGGGTGGTCGGCCTGATGTAGTAGGCCGGCCAAGGAGCTAGGAGGTGTCGGGTTGCAGGTTGGGGCAAGGCTGGGAGCATACAAACTTGGGGGAGGCCGGGATTTAGGAGGAGAGGGAGAGAGATTTGGTTTAGGGTTAGGGTTTTAGAATATTAGGGGTTTATATAAAGGGGTTAATGTGGGTTAATGGGTTGTGGGTATTAGTATGTAGTAATAGGTATACAAATGGGTAATGGGTATTGGGTCAATTTCAAATAGGAATACAATTTAGTGTGAAATCTATGGCTCTTGAAAAATCTAATTAGGAGTCAAAAATCATGGGTTTGGGAAATCACCACCAAAATTTCATCATATCACCATGGAAAAATATAATGAAAACAACGAGGCCAAAAATGAAGAAAAGGATCAAAATGACGAAAACGAACAAAAGAGACGATCAAACAACACAAGGAGCTCAAAATGAAATAAAAAGAATATATATTGAAAACAAATCCAATATACGGTTCTGAAAAATACAAGAGATACAAAAATACAAAAAAATAAAAAATACACTCCAAAATACATAAAACGAAAAACTGGGGTTACATCTGAGGAAGCCAACATGTGGCTTAACTCCCCAATTAGGCACATAAATCTTCTTCTGCTCATCGATGAGGCGCTCATTGGCCTCGAAAACCAACGGGGAGGTGCTCACCTGCGATGAGCACAACAAGGGTAAGACCGCCCGTGGCAGGACTTGAAAACACTGCTAAAGGTGAGCTCAGAGCCACTACTGGGGTAGAAGCAGAGGAGCTCCGAAGGGCCTACGTGGACACGAACGTGCTCGTCTTCCCCTTCCTCTTCATGTCCTTGGATGCCTTGGTGTTCAGCCCGGTGCGAGCCATCATGATCGCGTCAAAATCCATGTCATTCTCTTCTGCGAAGGAAACAAAAAGGAATATAACGATAAGGTCAGATAAGAGGAAAAAGATAACTAAATATATAGTAAAAAAATAAGGAAATAGCTAGAGCAAAATACTAAGGACTATCAGAATCATACCCCCCTCGAAGAGGACCCTCTCTGCAATCTCCCGCCACTTCAAAGGCTTGCGCTTGAGAACAGTATCGCTCAAACTCTTCTCCTTTCCACCCAGCACTGGCTTAGCTTTCACCCTGTTAGGGATGCCCTCCCTCCACTTGGTAGGAATCCTCCACGATTCAGAGCAACATATATTCAAATACTTGCTCTTTCAGTGCTTAACCGAGTTCGGGTTCTCAATTACGCACATGCTCGAGTGAAGAGAAATATAGAACCGATGCTCCACCATATTCTTCTGGTGGTGTTTGAAGATCCTTCCTCCACACACTTAGGTTTGGCTCGAAACCAGTCCCATAATACTGCAAGACGAAGTTGGTCGCATGCCTCCACATGTTCGACATGAACTACATCGGGCTGAGAATATACCAATTCAGGATCTCCTTCACGAATGGATGCAAAGGAAGACGCAACCCGGCATGAAAAGCATCATACGAGAAAATACAAAACCCATTAGATATCACCGAACACTTCCAAACTCTATGGCTAGGCAGAAGTAGATGAACTCGGGGGGAATCCTGAAAGCAGCTCTAATCTGCATGTGATCCTCCCTTGTCAAGATAGTCATGACAGAGTCGGCCTCGGTTGTCTCATGATAGTTGGGCTCCTTGTATCATAAGGCATGCACATTAAAATCCCCCAAATTCTTAGGATACTGGCTGATGAGACAAGAAAGAACATAGCGATTTCTTTCGAACTCACTCAGCATTTTGTCCTTCTCTACAATCTATTCTACTATGACAGAATGAGACCCAGCTAGTCCCTGCCCCTTCTCTTGCCTCAGTTGGTGTATTTCCTAGAGGCCAATTGTGTATTGACATTACTAGTTTACATTGTTGTAACACCCCGCAAAATTGCGTTATGACAATTTTGCCCATGGGTGTTACGCATTTATATTTTGTACTGTTACGAGTAATATTCGTAACGTATTTTTCAATAAATGTCATACGAGCATTATATTATAATTATATATATGTTTTTCGTTCGCTCAAAATTTATTTTTATCCTATTTTGAGAACTCAAATATTAATTTTATCCTTTTGTTTTACGTGTACTGCGCGTGTTTTTAATATACGTGACGATTACGTATATTCTACCGTTACGTGTAATGTTCTACATATTTTGTATTTTGACTATTTATGAATGTTTTTCGTTCTCTCAAATTTATTTTGTATTGATACGTGCAACATACGCGTTTGCAGTGAACATGTTGGTTCCTAAAATTTTCTTGAGTCATGAACATTTTTCTTCTCATTTTTCTTGTCACAATTAGGTGATTTGTTTTAATTAAAATCCACTAGGCCAAACTTATTTTTGTAGCCCACTAAAACTAATTACAAATTTAAAGCTCATGATTAATTTTGTTTGCACTTAAATGTACATTTAAAATCTAGTTAGATTGGTACACTTTGCTATGTGTAGCACACCTCTAACTTAATAATAACTAATAATAAAAATTGTATGAAAGAGTGTGCACACACAATGACTACACGTGCATGTGTTTCTCACTATGGTTGAGAATGAGGGAGAGTGGTGTGAGTTAGCGGGAAGTGGGGAGTTATTTTGGGAAGTGGAGAGCTATTTTGACAACACAATTTTTCTATAAATAGTCCCTACTTTTGTCATGAACAACACAACTCAAAACAAAAACAAAAGAGAGAAAGAGGGCAAAGAGCTTGCGGGTTGTGCTATGAAGAGGCCGGCCATTTTTTAGGGAGCTTGGAGCTTTGGAGCATTACTTTCTAGGAGTTCTACTAATGGGAATTCTACATTTGAGGTGGGTGTTTCAACTTTCTAATATAGTTTTATTAGAAGAATGCTTGACATGTGTGAATTGTTAGATGCATGATAACTTATATAGATTGAACATTCTGTTGGATCTTGTAGGCAAGGCAAGAAATACTGGAAGGGGGGTGAATAGTGTTGTATCCAAAATTAATTGCGAAATTGAAAGTTATCTTCTGTCCAGTCGACTATAAAAGAGATATCAGTCGAATGGGGCATCAGAGTAGAAGAGTATTATAGACTAGTTTGATAAGTCGACTTAAATAAGAGAGACAGTCGATGAGCTAGAAGAGTTTTTGAGACGTTTGTTATATCAGTCTGATCAGTCGACTTAGAGTAGATATCCAGTCGGCTTACCAGAAAGATTTAGAGTAAAATGAAATGCAAGTAATAAAAAAGTTCAAAGAGATACAACCACAGAGATTCCAATCACAGAGTACACACGATGTATCCTGATTTGGTCCTCCCGACCTACATCTAGTCCCCAAGCAACCCACATGAGATTTTCCACTATTCTTGAAAATGTACAAGAATACACTACGGTGTTAGATAACAACCTTGTCCAACCCGTAGTCCTCTCTCACACCTAGAGAGAGCAACCCACTCTTCCACAAAGAGTGAAAACCTGACTCTACAACCTAGAGGCCTATTCTCCAACCGAGAGGAAAAGAAAACAATAAAAGATGTTACAATCAACCTATATCCTTGTTGTGATTGTGATTTTGTACATGGCTATTTGGTCAACTTCTGAATTCAGTCCAAAACGAATTCAATGTTATGCTGGACTGAAATCAAAGAACCAAGACTTAGAGATTAGAGTGCTTTGTATGAAAACTTTTTCTTTGAAAGCAAAATACTTAAACTTTTTCTCAAAAATTTTTGGAACTTTTCCATGGTGATTCTAAGGCTCTATTTATAGAGATAAATCCCAGGAACGTTGTAGAAACAGTTCCTACAACTGATTAAAAAATGGATATAACTTTTTGAATTCGAAAATACATGTTTTGAAATCAGTAAACTGTCAAAATGGCTTGAACAGTCGACTGGGTTGCCGTTATGAGTCGACTAGTCAGAGTTTGAAGAAGTTCAGATAGTTTTGTACAGGTTCAGTTGACTAGTCCTAAACGGCAGTCAACTAGTACTCAACAGCTGATTTAGTTCAAACTGTTTCGACCTTTAAATTTTGTAAAACACATAGTCATAAAATTATGTGTGAGTGTGTGTGAGTGACAAGGCTGTACATCAATCTAAGACTCAATCATAGAGAAAAATTACATTTATTTTACAAGACACATAAACTATAAGGCATTGAAGCTTTGGTCTTGACTTGAGTCTTAAGTCTTGAGTGAAGCTTTAGCCATTGTCTTTGTATGAAGCTTTGCTTGATCATTCGTTAGCTTTAGAACCTTGTGGCTTGCTTGATCAATTTGGTTTGAGGCCTTTGTGTATCATACATGATAACTTTGATACAACCTGCAATATATGAGAAGTAGCACAACAACTTTGCATTGTGTTGGAATCATCAAAATCAAGAATCAATATTCTTCTCCTTTTTGATGATGACAACACAATAGCTTACAATAATAGAAATAGATACACATGCTCAATGTTCAATGTTCCCCCTAACAAATGTACAATATGCATATGAATATATTGAAAACATGCACACCATGCACAACAATAAAACATAAACAAAAAACAAAAAATGCACAATATTCTCTCCCCCTTTGTCATCAACAAAAACAAAACATAGGAGAGACAAGCATAGGAAGCATAAAGAAGCAAAAGCAAAGTTATACATAGACGGTGAAAGATACATAGTTCAAACGAGCTACATCAACACAAAATACAAAATACGTAAAAAAAAATACATAATAAATAAAAATATCGCTAATCAGTCTTCGTCATCTTCATCTTGAGCACCTTGAGAGGGAGGAGGAAATTGAGAGGTGAACAACTGAGTGAGATGAGAAATATTTCCTTCAAGAGTATCTTGACGATCCATGAGGGCGGCTTGACGATCCATAATATAATTAACAGAAGTGTAAAGACTTCTTGGATCATCAAAATCAGCACGAGGACGAGATGAACTAGAAGCAGAAGACCGACGAGCTGAAGTGGCTAAGGGGATAGGAGGTACATTCCTAGAAGGAGACCTAGGTGGAGAAGGGAGAAGCTTCAGGCGTGCTAAACTTGCACGATCAAAAGAATCATAGTGTTTTACTACATTCGTCTCAGAATCGAGAATAACATCATAAGCATAAAAGACGTGGGTGAGTAAAGCACCAAAAGGAAGAAATAAAGTATGAGCCTTATGAAGCCTAGAAAAGTTGACACGACCCCAATTTATGTTAATATTGCCGAATATTGCATAAACAGCTTGTTGCAACTCAAGGAAATTACTGATCATAACTCCCAGTTTTGGGAATAATATTGTATGATAGTATACATGCAACGAGTTTAGAAACAGAGGAAATGGATTTATTGGACATAGGAGGACCATGATTCGGCAAAGAAATTCTACAAATTCTACATAAAGTGGTGGCATCATCCATCTCAATTTCTCCTAAATCAAGCCTTTCATCATTCAAACGCAAAATGAGATTGATTCGAGCAGGGGTGAGCTTCATCATCTTATTTTTAACAGAAGAATAGACAAAAATTTCACTACCATCATCTGATTGAACAACTTTCATATTTGTATAAAACAAATAAATGAGTTGTGGGTAGTAGAATGGTTGATTTAACATGGACAAAACATCATATAATCAACATTGTTGAAATAATGGGATTAGATTAAACCTATCAAGATCCGGAAAATTTACAAATCGACCCGGAAAAATCATAATGGAACACATAATGTACCATTTTTCAACAAGCTCGGAACTTCTAAGATATTGGAGATAATCTAGGGAAGATTGTCCACCCTCTACATTGGAGGTTCGAGATCTCTTTGGAGCCATTAAAAAAACTTCACAAACAAAAAGATGAAAAGAAGTATACCAACAAAGAGACTCTAGGAGAAGCAAAGAGCTTCAAGGAAGCTTGAAACACCACAAGAAATTGGAAGGAGTTGAGCGTCATATTTCTGGAAATCGTCAGCAGCAGCAACAGCAGTAGCAGCAGTCCACTGTTCTTCTTCAGATTTGGGAAAGAAGATAGGGTAAAAGTGAAAGGAGGGGGTAGGTTTTTAAGGTTTTTACAAATAATGGATGGCTGGAATCAAAGAAAAAGTTATCGACGGCTCAGATTTGGTCAAAGTAACAGTAAAAGGTAAACAGTCGCCTCAAAAGATGTGCCAATTTTTGAATTTGAAGAAAACTGATTCGCGACAGTCGACTGATATGTAAAGCAGTCGACTTAGTCGAGAGCAAAATAGAGAAACACAAAATAGCAGAAATACTACTGGCAGTCGACTGTATTACTATACACAGTCAACTTTCCAGAGTATATAAACTCAGGAAAATATATATGGCGAAAAGTAGTCGGTCAGTCGACTGAAATAAGATTTTAAGTCGACTTTCCAGAGTGTACAAACTCAAGAAATATCAGAAAAACTACAAATTTCTAGTTCTCTTTTTAAGTTGATAAATATGTCTTCCTTAAGTGGTTTAGTAAAGATGTCAACTATCTGTTTATCAGTAGAAATAAAGTCTAAAGAAATATCTCCCTTCAAAACATGATCACGTAGAAAATGATGTCTAATATCAATATGTTTCGTACGTGAATGTTGAGCCGAATTTTTAGATAAGTTAATGGCACTGGTATTATCACACATTATTGAAGGCTTTGAAAAAGAAATACCATAGTCTAATATCATTTGTTTCATCCACAAAATTTAGGCACAAGCCCAACTTGTAGCGATATATTCAGCTTCTGTAATAGATAGGGATACCGAATTTTGCTTCTTACTGCACCAAGAGACTAGTGAATGTCCCAAAAGGTGACATGTCCCACTAGTGCTCTTGCGGTCAGTTTTACTACCGGCAAAATCCACATTGCTATAAGACAAAAGTTGAAAATTATCGGTGCGTGGATAAATAGACCATACACAGACGTGCCTTTAATATATCTTAAAATCCGTTTCACAGGTTTTAAGTGAGACTCTTTAGGACTCGACTGATATCTAGCACACAAACATACACTAAACATAATGTCGGGTCTACTAGCAGTTATATATAAGAGTGAGTCAATCATACCTCGATAGAGTTTTTGATCGATACTCTTACCTAATTCATCTTTGTCAAGGATAGTGGTAGTAGCCATAGGTGTGGTCTTACTACTCGTGCCATCCATGTTAAACCGTTTGAGTAATTCCTTAGCATATTTTTCTTGAATAATAAATATGCCATTTGGTAACTGTTTAATTTGCAGTCCAAGAAAATAGTTTAGTTCACCCATGTGACTCGTCTAAAACTCGTTTTTCATGGTGTTAGCAAACTCTTGACAGTGATTACTATTAGTAGAACAAAAAATTATGTCATCTACATATATTTGTATGATCAAGATATCTGTCTCTATTTTCCTAATAAACAGGGTAGTGTCTACTTTACCTATTTCAAAAACCGTTTCTAAAAAAAAGTCATCAATCGATCATACCAAGCATGTGGTGCTTGTTTAAGACCGTATAAAGAATTTTTCAATTTAAAAACATGGTTTGGGAATCGTTCATGTTCAAAACCTGGAGGTTGCTTAACATAAATATTTTCCTTTACAAATCCATTAAGGAAAGCACTTTTAACATCCATTTGAAAGAGTGTAAAATTCATAAAACATGCAAAAGATAATCAGATACGGATTGATTCTAATCTAGCAACAGGAGCATATGTTTCATCAAAATCTATGCCTTCTTCTTGATTATACCCTTGAGCAACTAGTCTAGCTTTATTCCTACCAACTTGTCCTGATTCATCTAACTTATTCTTGAATACCCAATTTTGTACCAATTATAGTATGATCAGGAGGTCGTGGAACTAAATCCCATACATCATTCCTTATAAATTGGTTTAACTCATCTTGCATGGCATTCATCCAAAACTCATTCTCACAAGATTCTTGTATATACTTCGGCTCAAAATCCGACAAGAAAGCTGTGTGAGAAAACATGTTAACATGTGATCTTGTCTGAATACCATGTGAAATGTCACCAATTATTAAGTCATGAGGATGATCTCTAACTTCAACAAAAGATTTTGGTAAATTTGGAGACATTACAACAGGATCAGTCGACTTGACCAATCCATCAGTCGACTAATTTACAGCAGTCGACTTGACTTTCTTATCGGTCGATTTATCCGCAAGGCTAGTTTGCTCTAAAGATATAATTACTTTATTTAAAGGTGATGAACCAGTTTCATCATCTTCAATTAAAGTCGATGAAGATAGAGATTCATCAAATGCAATATGCATGGATTTTTCAATAGTCAACGTTGACTTGTTGAAGATCCTATATGCTTTGCTCTTATTTGAGTATCCTATAAAGATACCCTCATTAGATCTAGGATCAAACTTATTTATGTTATCTTTAGGTTCAGAATAAAACATTTACATCCAAATTTTTTGAAGTAAGAGACCTTAGGAATTCTATCAAAAAATAGCTCATAACATATTTTTTTTAGCTTAGGCCTAATCAAAATTCTATTTAAAACATAACAAGCTGTATCAATGGCTTCAGCCCAAAAATACTTAAGTAAATTGCTTTCAACAAGCATGGTACGTGCACATTCTTGCAAAGTCCTATTCTTCTTTTCAACAACTCCATTTTGTGGTGAAGCTCTAGGAAATGCAAACGAACGAGTTATACCATTCTTATTGCAATATTCTGCAAATGTTTTATTTTCAAATTCTACACCATGATTACTTCTAATAGTGACTATGGTTAGAGACTTTTGATTTTGAATTCATTTATAAAAATTAGCAAATTATAAAAAAGCATCATTCTTATGTTTTAAAAAGAAAGTCCAAGTGAATCGTGAAAAATCGTCTACTAAAACAAATACATACCTACTTTTATTTAAAGAAGCAACTCTAGTAAGGCCAAATAAATCCATGTGGATTAATTCGAGCGGCCTAGTGGTAAAAATTACTTCTTTTGTTTTAAAAGTAGATTTAATTTGTTTACCTAGTTGACATGCATCACATAACTTATCCTTTTTAAAGGATAGTCTTGGCAGACCTTTACTAGGTTGTACTTAGACAATTTAGAGAGATTTTTTGTATTCACAAGGTCAAAATGTTTATGCCATAGCCTAGAATCATTATTAGAAGCTACTAAGCAAAAATCATTCGAAAAATCATATGCCTTTAAACATAGTTCATAAATGTTATTTTTTCTAAATCCTTGAAAAATTATATTTTGCATGGTAGAATCATAAATTAAGTATGCATATTTTTCAAACATGATTTTATAACCCTTATCACATAGTTGGCTAATACTCAACAAGTCTTGCTTAAGTCCACTAACTAATAAAACATCTTCTATAGAAGGATTAGTGTACTTACCGACCATACCAATTCCAATGACTTTTCCTTTGTTGTTGTTACCAAATGTGACTATTCCTACATCAATATCTTGAATGTGCTTCGAGCATCCGCTGTCCAGTATCCAATGATCTCTCTTAGGTACCTATAAAATATTCAATGTGAATATGGTACCCTTTTCATTGGGTCCAAAATAGATTAGTTTTTGGAAAACCAAATCCAAGAAGAGTTTGAATTTCTACCACATGCAGAAATATAATTAGCAGAATTACATACAGTAAGCATATATGAATTAATATATGCAATTCTATCTTTCGGACTCAAGTTGACTGGAACCCATACATTTTTACTCTGTCCAGTCGACTTTATTATACCTTTCAGTCGACTTTGACTGATGTGCAGTCGATTGTGAGGTAGTATAGGTCAACTTATCTGAGGTGTTTGTCTCGTTGAATAAGATTTAGTAACTCTGAACAGGCGACTGATGGGTAGGTTCAGTCGACTGGTCTGAACTATAGATTTGCCTTTATTATGAAAATTTACAGTTTTAGGCTTTTCAAAAAACTCATAAAGTTTATGTTTAACACTGGAAATAGATACAGGTTTATTTACACTAGTGTTCTTGGAAACATGAAGTTTTTCAATAGATTTTTGAAAACCAAGTCCAAACCTTTTATTGGATTGAACTTGATTTTGTAGAACATCATTTAAATTCTCATTTCCATTATTAAAAAATTTAGATACGTTCTTGGATATCTCTTCATAATCTTTCTTTAGAGATACAAGTTCTATATCTAAACTAGAAAGACAAGAATTTAAAGATTTCACTTCTTTATCAATGTTAAAATTCTCTTGAGAAAGTATTTGATTAACTTTCTCCAAGTTCTTAACTCTAATTTTTTCTTTTTTATGTTCTTGAAAAACCTCGTTGAAAGCATCAAGTAAATTATTAGAGTCATAGTCATTACTTATTTGATTTTGAGATGTCATAAAACAGACATTAGCAACCTCGTTTATTTCCTCATTTTCTTCTTCCGATGAAGATTCGCTATCATCCCAAGTTGCTTGGTACGCCTTTTTGTTCTTCATGAACTTGTTCTTTTTGTACTTTTCCTTCTTGAAGTTTGACGCCTTTCCCTTAGGTTTCGTGCTCTCTAGTGGGCTATCCTTCTTCATATGACCTGTTTTGTTACACCTGAAACAAGTTGGAGGTTCATTAGATTCTTTAGATTTTGAATTAAACTTACCTTTCCTGAAGAACTTTTTGAACTTTCTCGTGAACATGGCAATCTCTTCCTCATCTTCTTCTTCATCCTCGGAGTCTGACATGGCCTTGAATGCTAGTGTCTTCTTCTTGGATTGTTGAGGTTCTTGATCCTTCTTGCGCTCTTCAAGTTGTACCTCATATGCCATAAGATTTTCCACAAGATTCTCAAGAGAAAGTTGTATTAAATCGTTTGCCTCTTCTATGGCGGTGATCTTCTTCTCCCATTTGGGGGTTAATGCACGAAGTACCTTCCTCACCATCTTAGCTTGAGTGTACTGTTGAATCTTGATTTTGATGATTACAATACAATGCAAAGTTGTTGTGCTACTTCTTAGATATTACAGGATGTACACAAAGGCAAAATGTTCAAACAAGCTCTCAAAGCAAGTTGATCAAGCAAAGCTACAAACAAAGCTCTCGAAGCTAACTGATCAAGAAAGCTACAAGGTTGTCAGCTTCAAAGATAAAAACAAAGGCTAAAGCTCCATCTCAAGACTCAAGACTCGAGACAAGACTTATGCTTAAATGTGTTGTATTAAGTGTCTTGTAACAGTTGTAACTCTTTTATTTCTTTGAGTCTTAGAATGCTGTAATAGCCTTGTCACACACACTCACACATATCTTTAAATAATTGAGTGTTTTACAAAACTTAAAAAGATCGAAACAAGCTTGAATAAGCTCAGCTGTTAAGTACCAGTCAACCGCTATTTGGCACCAGTCGACTGTCTAGTACGAAACTGTCTTAACTCATTCAAACTCTGACAAGTCGACTCATTATGGCCACCCATTCGAATGTTCAAGCCGTTTTGACAGTTTTCTATTTTTAAACTTGTTTCTCAAAATCAAATTTTTGCTGCCGTTGTATGGTAGTTGGGACTCAACCTTCCAACGGTCAAATGTCTCTAACTCTATAAAAAGAGTACAGAGATCATTTGACAAAGGTAAACAACTTTTCCAAGCATTTTGTTTCTCAAGTTCTCAAGTTTTTGGTTTTGACAAGAAAAAGCTTTCTAAAAGCATTCACTTTCTAAGTTTTGGTTCTCTGAAATCAGTCTAGTATAACAGTGTTTTCGTTTTAGACTGATTTCGGAAGTTGACCTAATAGCCACACACAAAATCACATTCACAACAAGGCTATAGATTGATTGTAAATATTTTGTTGTTGTTCTTCACTCTCGGGTTGTGAGAGTGGTTCCTCTCGGTTGGAGAGTAGGGCTATAGGGTGTAGAATCAGGTTTTCACTCTTGGTGGAAGAGTGGGGTCTCTCTAGTGGTGAGAGAGGACTACGGGTTGGACAAGGTTGTTGTCTAACGCCGTATGTTATTCTTGTAATTTTTTAAGAATAATGGAAAATCTCAAGTGGGTTACTTGGGGACTGGATATAGGTCGGCATGACCGAACCAGGATACATCGTGTGTACTCTGTGGTTTTGTTTTTCTGAACTTTCATTTCATTTACTTGCTTTTTAAGTTCTCTATGAAACTCGTCTGGACAGTCGACTGTGTCCCTTTTTAAGTTGACTGGTCAGACTTGTACTACATTCTCTCTGAAAACTTGTCTGGTAAGTCGACTAGTTCTTCTATAAGTCAACTGATCAGACTCGTCTTAAAATACTCTTCTTAACTGTTGCCCCAGTCGACTGGTTTCTCTTTTCAAGTCGACTGGACCAAAGAAAAAGTTCAATTCTGCAATTATTTTTATAAAACACTATTCACCCCCCCTCCCCCCACTAGTGTTTCTTGCCTTGCCTACAGGATCCAACACTTGGTATCAGAGCTTGGTTGAGTGCAATGGCAACTACTTCTAATGCAAATCAATACCATGAAGACCAATCTACACAAAGGCCACCCCTCTTTGATGGAACTAATTACAACTATTGGAAGTGTAGAATGAAGATCTACTTTTAGTCCATCAACTATGAAATATGGAACATGACAGAGACCGAGTACACTGCTCCTACTATTCCATATGCACAATGGAACGATGAAATGAAGAACCAAACAATGAACAATGCAAAGGAGATGAATGCACTGTTTTGTGCTCTTACAAATGAGGAGTTCAACCGTGTGTCCAATGCAACAACTGCACATCAAATTTGGGACACACTCGAGGTAACTCATGAAGGAACAATAAAGTAAAAGAATCTAAAATATCTGTTCTTGTTCACAGGTTTGAAATGTTCCGCATGAAGGAGAATAAAAATGTGTCTGAGATGATTACAAGGTTCACGGACATTACCAATTCACTTGTGGCACTTGGAAAGACGTATACTCAAGCCGAGAGGTGAGGAAGGTGCTTTGTGCACTAACCTCCGAATGGGAGAAGAAGACCACCGTCATAGAAGAGGCCATTGATTTAACACAACTTTCTCTTGAGAATCTTGTGAAAAATATTATGGCTTATGAGGTACAACTTAAAGAGCGCAAGAAGGATGCCGAACCACAACAATCAAAGAAGAAGACATTAGCATTCAAAGCCATATTGAACTCCGAGGATGAAGAAGACAATGAGGAAGAGATTGCCATGTTCGGTTCATGAGTTACCTCGAGTGTGTGTCAAATTTGATGTGCGGTTGTTGCATTGGATACACGTTTGAACTCCTCCTTTGTAAGGGCACAAAATGGCGTGTTCATCGCCTTTGCATTGTTCATTGTTTGGTTCTTCATGTCATCATTCCATTGTGCATATGGAATGGTTGGAGCGGTGTACTTGGTCTCTGTCATGTTCCATATCTCATAGTTGATGGACTGAAGATAGATCTTCATTCTACACTTCCAAAAGTTGTAGTTGGTTTCATCGAAGAGGGGTAGCTTTTGTGTAGATTGGCCTTCATGGTATTGATTTGCATTAGAAGTAGTTGCCATTGCACTCATCCAGGCTCTGATACCAAGTGTTGGATCCTGTAGGCAAGGATAGAAACACTAGAGGGGGGTAAATAATGTTGTATCCAAAATTAATTGCGGAATTGAAAGTTATCTTCTGTCCAGTCGACTATAAAAGAGATATCAGCGACTGGGGCGTCAGAGTAGAAGAGTATTTTAGACTAATCTGATAAGTCGACTTAAATAAGAGAGATAGTCGACCCACCAGAAGAGTTTTTGAGACGTTTGTTATATCAGTATGATCAGTCGACTTAGAATAGATTTCTAGTCGACTTACCAGAAAGATTTAGAGTAAACTGAAATGCAAGTAATAAAAAAGTTCAAAGAGATATAACCACAGAGATTCCAATCATAGAGTACACATGATGTGTCCTGGTTCGGTCCTCCCGACCTACATCCAGTCCCCAAGCAACCCACTTGAGATTTTCCACTATTCTTGAAAATGTACAAGAATACACTACGGCGTTAGACAACAACCTTATCCAACCCGTAGTCCTCTCTCACGCCTATAGGGAGCAACCCACTCTTCCACCAAGAGTGAAAACCTGACTCTACAATCTAGAGTGCTACTCTCCAACCGAGAGGAAAAGAAAACAATAAAATATGTTATAATCGACCTATAGCCTTGTTGTGATTGTGATTTTGTACGTGGCTATTTGGTCAACTTCTGAATTTAGTCCAAAATGAATTCAATGTTATGCTGGACTGAAATCAAAGAACCAAGACTTAGAGATTAGAGTGCTTTGTATGAAAACTTTTTCTTTGAAAGCAAAATACTTAAACTTTTTCTCAGAAATTCTTGTAACCATTCTGAGGCTCTATTTATAGAGTAGAATCCCTGGAACGTTGTAGAAACAGTTCCTACAACTGATTAAAAAACAGATATAACTTTTTGAATTCAAAAATACAAGTTTTGAAATCAGTAAACTATCAAAACGGCTTGAACAATCGACTGGGTTGCCGTTATGAGTCGACTGGTCAGACTGGGTTGCCGTTACAAGACACATAAACTATAAGGCATTGAAGCTTTGGTCTTGACTTGAGTCTTAAGTCTTGAGTGAAGCTTTAGCCATTGTCTTTGTATGAAGCTTTGCTTGATCATTCGTTAGCTTTAGAACCTTGTGGCTTGCTTGATCAATTTGGTTTGAGGCCTTTGTGTATCATACATGATAACTTTGATACAACCTGCAATATATGAGAAGTAGCACAACAACTTTGCATTGTGTTGGAATCATCAAAATCAAGAATCAACACAGTCATGTTTAGATTATTTGTTGTTGATTGAATGTGTGAAATTATGATATGTTTGATTTGGGGGCATTTTCATAGGGTTCTGTTTCGAGTTTTAGTTGCGCTTCAAAAAATCATAACAATTAAACTATAAGGAATCTAGAGCTAAAATTTTTATAGGAGCATCTCGTATATGTCAAAAATATCTTCTTAAAGTTTCATAATATTTGGATGTCGTTTACTATTTTAATAAAATCAAAATATAGGTCTGGTTGGCAGTTGGCTAGTTACTGGAAATTTGTACATATTTTGGATTTCGATCATTTCAACATCTTATATGAAGTATTTTGAGAAAAGTCAAAACTAAGAGCTTGAAGTAGACTTGTTAAACTTTCTTTAGAGTCTAAGAAACCAATTTTTAATAAAGAACTGAATTTATAATGAATTTTACAAGATTGAACAGCAGTAGCCTGTATAATATTTCGACCCTATTGTAGATTTCGAAGAATTCAGGGTTATAGACACAATATTTTGGGAAAACTTATAACTACAAAGTAATATTAGACTTGTATACCTTTAGATTGATCTGAAGAACATAAAGTTTCATGAAGTATAGAATTTTCTATGATTATTACAAGTAGCATGAGCTGCAATTTTCGGATTGTGAACCTACAATTTTGCAAATGAATTTAGACGAAGTAATTAAGGATGAATGTATATAATCTAATTACAAAGTTGTAGTAGACTCTTTTATATTTTCTATGAAACTAATAAATCTATTTTTGGTGTAGTATTAGAATTTATATGACTTTTACAATACCATTGAGATAATGTCTTTAGACTAGTTGTCCTAAAACTTTTACAATGTATAAAATTGGATTTAAAAATGGAATGTTAGTAAGATGTGCCTTATAAGAAATTAATAGGCATTTAATTATCTTGTCAAGGGTTGTATTATGAGGTTTAATATGTGAATTAAGGAGAAAATGTGGGGATTGAGTTGAATATAAAAATGGAGTTGGGAACTAAATAAATACTAATTTACATTCTGATTAAGAAGAAAATTTTAATTCTTTGGACTAGAGGTATTCTAGAAATTGTATTGTGAGTTAATGTGAGTTGTTAAAGACTAATTTGAAGGTTGAACATCATTCATTGAATTCAATGGATAAAGTTTGTCAATCTACAACTTCATTGAAAATTTTATTAAAAGAGGTGGAGAAACCATCTAGAGAATGGATGAATTGAAATGTTTTATGAAACTAATTGTTCGAATAATTGGGTTGTGTGAGCAAAAGAATAATTGAATGAAACTTCAAAATGTGAATAACCCATGATGTTGAACATGAAATGTGTTGATTCTAGAGGCTAAGTGAGACCCAAGGTACCGGCAATGTGATGAAAGAGATTATTGAAATTCGAGAAGTGGCCAAAATGGGCTATCATTCTTGGTATATTAGTTAAGACTGGTAGGAGGGTAAGCTAGCTCTATGTGGTAATATTATTCATGTTTGAACTTAAGGATAGACATTAGAAGAAGATGTGATAGAAACAACGGCGAACATGTGTGGTAAAGAATGTGCAGCTCCTAGGGGTTCGAGATCGAGGAGTATGCCCGGTAAATCTATTTGTGTAGGCTAGGGGTAGGCCGATGAGGTCGATGAAATGGCCCGTAAAGGACTGCGGTCCCTAGGAATGTTCACGACTGAGGATACGCTCGGTAAATCTACATGTGTGGGCTAGGGGTATGTCTGTCTATCATCAAAAAGGCCAATAAAGAGTCTGCAGTTCCTAGGAATGGTCGAGACCGAGGATACGCCCGGTAAATCCACGGTGTGTGGGCTAGGGGTATGCCAGTAAGGTCCGTAGTTGCGAGAGATCGACTTGCTCGTGTTCGTAGCTGAGGATACGCCTGGTAAATCCACCATATGTGGGTTAGGGGTAGGCCAGTAAGATTCAATATCCTGGAGGTTCGACTCCTCGGTGAATACGCGTTGGAGTATATTCATTGGGTTAGGTTGCATGACGTAGGATGTAAACCTTATATTGAGGAGTACGATAAGGACTTGCCCTCAGACCTATGTAGTATGGGATGCATAGATTCCGAACAAGTACGCATTAGTGTCATCATACTATAAATATCTGCATTAGGCATTAAGTCATATCATACACTGACACGACTAGGATAGTCACTTTTTCAGTTTTCATTCAAGTTTGTGTTTGTAAAAGTAGAAGAATCATTGTATCATAGCATTGCGTCAGTTGATGCAACTGACGTGCCACAGTTTCCCAGATGCAAGATTGGACCTGGCATAAGCTTGAAGTCACTATGATGAGTTGATTACATGATTCAAGGATTTTCATTATTGTAGATTGTATTGTATTAATTTAATTTCGCTCTGTTGTTGTAAATAACATGTTGTAAATAAAAAGTTTAAAATCTCTTATAAATTTGTACGAATTGAAGTAAAAGATCCTATTTATGCTACGAATTGCCTGTGATTGGAATTCAAGGCGATACAATTGTATCATGATATTTATTTTATACATGAGGCATTTCATTTATTGTATTGTTTACTTTGATTAAATGAACATAATAAAGTCCTTAGAATAGTAGGTTCAATACCATAGGATATCAAGTGCATGACTTGATTGAAAGTTCCTATTAGTTGTAACCAGAACACTATTCTTAAATGTCCCTAGTAAAGCATTATTGTGAATTAAGACAACAATAATGCATAGAGACTAGTATGTGCGTAGACTGATGACCATATCTCACGGGTCATGGATATGAGTTATCAAGTCTTCACATGGGTACATATTAAAGAAATAATATACTGGACTGACCCACCATGAGAACGCTGCATGGATCGTTACGTGAGTGTCATAAGCGGTTCTCACAGTGAAATGGTGTATGTAGTCCTTTGACTTGAAGTCACTAAGGTTCCCTACATAAAAAGTTATATGTTTTAATGTCGTTAAATGTTGCCTGTAATAAGGTGATTTTAAAGTCGACTATTCAATATACTTACTACAAATCACGCGGAGGGATGTGTGTGACTTAGATAGGATTTGTCCCTCTTACATAATAGGAGCAATATCTATGAGCCCCTTGATTGAGTGAGACTGCAAAATATATGGCCATGTTCAAATGAGTCAATATGAGATATTGAGCTCATTTGTTTTAGTAAGTCTACTCGGACATCAAGAAACCAAATATTGAACAATACAAGGGTGACATGCTCTATGCCTTGTGGTCAATTAAGATATCTGGATAAAGGGACTGGACTACATGGTAACATTGGTCACAGATAGGTTATGTCTACTCACTAACATTCCTGTTACTTGAGTAACAATAGTGTATTGCTAGATACCGCTCACTGTTTGTAATACTAGAATATGATTTTAGTATTACTGACAACGTAACGAGAACCTACAGGGTCACACACTTAGAATGGATCAAAATTGAGATTTAAATTCATAAGATGGATTTAATTAGGGATCCAAGACTTGGACTTCTGATATTGGTTGGACATTTAATTAGATTAAATGGGCTGACTAAAGTTTAAAGGCCCACACACGAATCTGAATCAGGTCAGATTGTGAGTCCAATAGCCTCATTACTCTTTTAGGGTTGATTTTTTGCAGCTATATATATGATATGTATCTGTGGAAAAGTGTTACATGAGAAAATCCTAGCCGTCACAGAAATTGTGAGAGAGAAAAAGATCATGAGGAACATCACCTTCCGCAGCTAGTACCGTGGCTTGAGAGAAATCTTGATTTGATCCATTCGTGTGGATACCGTAGAGGCACAAAAATATTGCAGTGTTGTGATCGACATTCATTAGAAACAGCATATCCATCTTCAAGCTATAACTCCTAAATACGATTTATGGTTTTCGCATGGATCCATGTCTAGGTTTCGATATTTCTTTGTAATTTTTCTGTTGTGTATTTGATCTGAGACTACCATCGAAACCTAACAACCTCATAGGTTGGGAAGAAGTAATTTCTTCTACTAAACGCCCGAAGAGGAGTTATCACATCCTGAAGAGACCCTTGACATCGCTTATAATAAATAATATAAGTTACCTGATAGTGAAGGTGGCCGATCGACAAAGAAAAACAAAGAAAGAGATCGTAGGCGATTCTGATGATTATAGAGAGAGAAGTCTGGAAGAGAGAGAGAGAGAGAGTTGGAGAGGAGTGAGGGGAATGAGAGTAAGGGGTGGGGATTTAGAGGGGACAACCTGCGACCGTTGGGCCCCCAACGGTCAAAAAAGCCCAATGGCCAAAATGAAAAGGTAGGGATAAAAAACACCATGACATCAGAGCCACGTGGCATTCATGTCTGCTCCATATCGGTGCCATGTCATCACCACGTTGCCACCTTGTCACCACGTGGTAGCCATGTCAGCTCCACATCGCTACCAAGTCGTTGCCATGTTGTCACCATGTCAGAGCCATGCACCCCCCGAGCAGCTCGATCATACCAAGTAGGAGCCAAACCGAGCTAACTGGCATTTTGGGCACATCTTGACCGTTGGATCGCCTTAATCTTCACATGAATAAATCTAGACTGTTCTCCAAAAATCATGCTCGCCTCCTCAGGAAGAAGACGACAAAAGATGACATCATCACTGCCCTTGAGCAGCTCGATCATGGCAGGGATCCTGTAACGCCTCGAATTCCAAATTATGGTAATTCGTAGCATAACAGGATCTTTACTTCAGTTCATACAATTTTACAAGAAATTTAAACACTTTTATTTATACAACAATGTTTAATTTACATCAACGCAGCGGAAAATAAAGATTACAATAAAACATGTACAATTAATCATCAACATTTAAAAACATTCTTTAGCTTCAATTTCATCTTCCAGTCTTAGTCAATCCAAGCCCTGCATTGAATACTGTGGGCATATCAGTTACATACAACTGACGCAATACCATACACGGCCATCCTCGCTATGCCATAATATAGCAACTCACTTATTTTAGCATACAAAAACTTGAATGCAATAAAAAAATTTAAAAGTGACTATCTTAAACATGTCAGTGTATGATATGTCTTAGATGCCTAATGCAGATTTACACTACGAAACACTAATGCATACTTGTTTGGATTCTATGCATCTCATATTATATAGGTCCGAAGGCAAGCCATTAAGGTACTTCTCATTATTGGGTTTATATCCCTCGCTATGCAACCTAACCCAATAAATATGCTGCAAAGCGTAGTCACTGAAGAGTCACACCCCCAGTATATTGGACCTTACCGGCTACCCCTAGCCCACCTCAGTGGATTTACCGGACGTATCCTCAGCCACGAACCCTAGCAAGTGGATCTCTTGCAACTACAAACCAGACCTACCCCTAGCCCACCTCAGTGGATTTACCGGGCGTATCCTGTCCGTCCCGAACATTCCTAGGGACTAAAGTCTCTTTACCGGCCTTTTCGATGATACATGGATGTACCCCTAGCCCATTTACGTGGATTTACCGACCATACTCCTCGATCTCGGACCCCTAGAAGCTGCAAATCCTTTATCAGACCTGTTCGTCATTGTTTCTATCATATTTTCTACTCGTGTCTATCCTAGGATTTACACACATGAATAAATACTTCCACCTAGAGTTACCTTCCCCTCCTACCGGACTTAAACAAAGTACCAAGATAGCCCACATAGCCAATTCTCAAATTAATTAATTCTTTTCATCACTTGCCAGTACTTGGGTCTCACTAAACATCTAGACTCACATCTTTTCATGTTCCATAATCATGGGTACTCGTACCCTTCAATATTCATGTTTCCAATTCAATTTATTCACATCTTATTCAATTCTTTCTTCTTATTCATGTATTCATCAACATGGAGAACAATCTCAAATTGTAATGCCCCAAATTCCAAATACAACTGAATTCGAGAGTTCTACAGGATCTTTTCACTTCTTTCGTACAATTTTACAAGGAATTTAAAACTTTTATTTCAACAATAATTACATCAGAGTCTTTTACATCAATAAGCAGCGGAATCAATAAAATACAACAATAATGAATGTACAATTGTTACAATTTTAACATTTAAGTAATCAACAGCATCAATTCTCTTTATATCTTCATGTAACTCCATAACCTGCATATAAACTGTGGGCGCGTCAGTTGCTTACAACTGACGAAATATTATACATGGCCATCCTCTCTATGCCGGAAACAGTATAACGATTCTCAAATGCTTTAGCAAACACAAACTTGATCACAAACAAATCTACCAAGGGACTATCCTGTTGATGTCGTGTTGTGCGGTGCACTTAGTCCTTAATGCAGTTATTTATATTATATGACACTAATGCACACTTGTTCGGATTCTATGCATCCCATACTACATAGGTCCGAGGGCAAGCCTCTTAATCGTCTTCATTATTGTAGGGTTCAATCCCTCGCCATGACTTAATCTACTACTGTAATTTCAGTGAGTATCCTAGATGATTCTATGAGTACAAGCATGTATCCTGGCCCCTGGAGTAGAATTTCGCGCCATGTCTTGACTCGTCAAGCATGCATTCTGCGACAATTCAGCCTCCTCCCTGAACACAATCCTCTTGCAGTCACCAAAACATTCCATAAGCGTGACTAAAGTCCGATCATTACTGAGTTGTGTCCGCGCCATGTCTTGACTCATCAAGCATGCATTCTGCGATAGTTCAGCCTCCTCCCTGAACACGATCCTCTTGCCGTCACCAAACATCCCACAAGCGTCGCCAAGATCCCGATCATTCTGGAGTATATTGTCCACGCCATGTCTTGACTCATCAAGGATGCATTCTGTGGATCACATCCGTATCGTAGACCCTAGGCTCCCAGACTTATGTTTTTCTCTTACTTTCATTACAGCCTTACAATGTATTAATTATTAGAATCATGAATAAAATCAAAGCACTAGAGTTAGCCTCTCCACTCAACCGGACTTATTCATTCATTACAATACCTGACCAACCTTGGTCTTTCAAATTCTCATTTCATTTCATTTCATTGCCGGGGGAGACTTAGCTACTCTTTAGTTTCAATTTCCCATTCACAATTTCCAATTGAGCATTTCCAGCTCATAATTCAATTTTGAGTCTCACAGACTTTCTCATCATGATCTTAGCCTTTCATATTCATTTAATTCTCAATTCAAATCTATGATTCATCTCATGTAAATTCTCAATTCAACTATGATCCATTTCATATAAATTTATGCAACAACAAATAGAGTTTACCAATATCCAGATTCACAATCTGTACCCCAAACAATTCACAAGATTTTAGATATATCAAAAAAAGAACTCTGGACAGTCGACTTGGAACTCTACCAGTCGACTTGTCCAGTCAAATCCAGTCATTCATAACCACTCGGGAGAGTCGACTGCTGCACACGGCAGTCGGCTGTTCCGCAGTGTTCCAATTTAATTTCTTTGTCAATTTCATCTTTCATAACCTCGTGTACATTTCACAATAAAACTCAATCAAATCTTAATAATCATAAAATCTTGTATTCAAAACTTATTTAACTTTCATTTGTCAAAATCAATTTCAAACTCAAGAACCAGGAAAACAGCTCGGTTCAGTCGACTGGTGGCAGTATCAGTCGACTGTCCCGCAAATATCTTGAAAACTCAACATCAAACTTATGATAGCAGCAGTCGACTGTAACTGTATTCAGTCGACTGTCCCGCTGATGAAAACCTACTTTTTAACACTTACCAGTCGACTGTGGAAGTAATCAGTCGACTGACAAATCCACAATTTGCAACTTTGCATACATTTTCGACCTTGGAATCGATTTGTACTTCCATATACAAAATATAATTTATTTCCATAATATATCCCTTTTTAAAACATTATCATATATATTATCAATCCCGAGTTTCTCTTTTTCCAATCAAAAATACATCAAAACATATTTTCCAAATAAACTACTTTCTTTTATCAAAATCACTTTACAAAAATCTCTATACTTGTATAAATAATATTTTGAGGTTATAAATCATACTTTTTGCCACATTTCGCATTATTCCAATAATGTCTCAATATGCATCAATTTCATACAATCACTTCAATTCTAGCAATTCAACTAGCAATCGTAACAAGCATAGCAATTTGCATTTACCATAATCAATTTCATGCAATCAATTCAATTTCAACCAAGTAAATCACATATCATCTATCATGCGAATTATATTCCTAAATTAGAAAGCATTTTAAGAAACACCCACCTAAATTGAAGATTTGTTACCCAAATGAACTCCTAGAATTAGGAGCTCCTAAAGAAAACTCCAATTGCAACCTCCTCGAAATCCGTGCACCAAAGCTAGCCCCACACTCCATCTCGGCAAGCAACAATCCTCAAGAGCATCTCCATCTCCGGTTGGCAACATCAAGAACAACTCCCATCTTCTTTCACATACACATACTATGTATGTACATATATATACATTAGTATATGTATATAGGCAAGTGGAATAGTGACTTAGGTGGAGAATGGGAATGGCTTTGCTGCCATTTGGTTGGTTTCGGCATGGGCAAGAGAGAAGGAGAAGAAGAGATGAGAGAATGAGAGATTAAGGGTGCACTTTTATAAGAAAGCTAATGGGTAGTTAGTATAACTACCTCCACATGAACACCACTAACCCATTATAAATTTTTGTAACTTACTTTCCCTCTTGTTTCAAAATTAAAACTCCAGATTTTCCCTCCTCTCTAATCAGCCCGGTCCCCCAAAAATTGTGTGCACATCGCACGTGTGCACGTGCACGTGCTTTGTGTACAAAACAATTTATTTATTTAATCCTTTTAAAATAATTATTTATATATGTAATAAATATGTAAAAATAACTTTAAAATTATACTTTTCATGCACAATAAAGATAGACACAAACAATTTTATGAAATTTATTTTGAAAGAATAATACGCTTACAACACGTGCACCAAAACACGTGCGTTGCCCGTAAAATCTCAAAAATACAAAAATTGACTTTATGAACCGAAAAATATTTATAATCAATTAGAATGCAATAGAAAGTATATTTAATATACATATTTGATGATATACTCAAACATACAGAAAACACGTGTATTGCACGTAGAAATTTATTTTAATTAAAATAGACAAAAATCGAATTCTATTTACAAAAATGAATTTAAACATGTTTATAAAAAATAAATAGTTGAAACTCATCGAAAACTTTGCACGTAACGGTGGAATATCCGAAAATCGACACGTGCATTGATAATACGTAGAAAGCACGTAAAAACTCAAAGATTGAAATTTAGCATTTGAGTTGTCCCAAATGTGATTTTAAGAATACGAGATTGTATAGATAATCAGAATTCAAAATACAGATCAAAATGCGTTATGAATATAATCAATAACAGTACAAAATGCACGTGCGTAACACCCGAGGGCAAAATTGTCATTTAAATTTTGCGGGGTGTTACACTCTCCCCCCCTTAGAACAGTTCCGTCCCCGGAACTCACTATGGTAAAGGCTGTATTTTGTACACACTAAAGAAAATATCAGTATAGCATATAAAAATCACAAACATCAAGAAAATACAGATAGCATAAAAGTAAGCAATGTGGAAAAATGAGACAAAAATCTATTTAAGAAATTTATGAATATCAAAATTTTACAAGAACTAACCAAGAAACTAGGAAAGTAGCATAAGAAAACAAATACGACAATAGAGGCTAGTGTATTTTGAAAAGAGTTTACGTACAAATTACTATCAAGTAAACCATTAGATAAAAAAAATAAACTTAGTCATTAATCGTGAAATAGTTCAGAAATCAATGCAGTAGAGAAAACATAATTAATGGGTACCTTATAAATAGATTCGATATTCAAAATCCATCAATGTAATAAATGGTAGAAGGTCGCAAACCAAATTGATATTATATGACAAAAATTAGCAATTTAATAGTTTGAGAAATATATGAGAAAGAAATATAGCAAAAGTATAGAAGACATAAAATGATCCTGTATACCAATTAATATCATAAAATAATTTGTAAGATAATTATATATATACATTTTGAAAATTAGGCATACGTCGAAATACTTTAGAATTATTCAGTAGAGCGAAAAAAATCAACTTACAAAAATCACATACTCGCATAGACGAAAAATTATATAGGTGAAGTAAATAGCATGATATGAAAATTATAAATGATCTGTAGCAGTCAAACAAGACATCGTAGTAGTAAAACGTACTATTAAAAGTAGTGCGAAAACTAGTTATATAACAAAGAAAAGTATAGACAATGAAAAAAATGATTTTGTATATAAATTGATATCATAAGGTGATTTGTAAAGTAAATACAATAATCATATATGTATGATAACAATAAAAAGACAAAATCCAAATAATTTCGATTTGTCGAGTAGACCAAGAAAATTAGCATACAAAATTATGTATATACATAGACGAAAATTATAGGGCAAAACAATAACATCATGATCCAAAATTTATAAATGATGTGTAGGAGTAAAATAATATATTATGGTAGTAACGATGCAAAACTAATTATATAGAAGTGAATCATGAATTATAACAGAAGTATAATAAAATAAAACTGTTAGGTGAGTAGTCACCAAATTTAAAATAGCAAAGTACAATAAAGTTGTATGAAATACTAACTCACATAAAATACAAAGTACTACAAAGAAGATGGCAAGATAGTTGAGATTAAGCGGTAAATACGCAAGTTTGATACATATAGAAATTAGTATAAACAGTATAATGCTAGATTGCAAAATATTATAAAATAGTATAAGCTTAGTACAAAATGAAATAGTTATAAGTGAATACCACAGGAAAACAAAGTAGGGGTCTTCTAAGTATAATATTTCATTTGGTTTAGGTTCGTCTCGCTGGTATCCAACAGCCGACTTGCCTATCTTGATCTCAAGTTGCATAATTGCTTCTACGATATCCGGTTGCAATTTGCCTTCTGGGCATTCGGTTGCAAACTTTACCTCACCGACATCCAGTTGCAGTTTGCCTTCTGGACATTCAGTTGCAAACCTTGCCTCCCCGACTTCCAGTTGCAGTTTGCCTCCAATGATGTCTAGTTGCATATTTGCCCTCTCGACATTAAGTTACACCAAAGCGGAAGATGGGAAGATGTAATCTTCCATGTATACTTAGGTTGGATATGGGATGTTTAATAAAGTATGGTGTTTATGTTTTAAAAATCAATGATACAGAAAAAGATTTTACACAACGAATGTCAAAATAGGTGTATAGGATATATCAACATAGAGGGTACTAGTGAAAAATTATTAACAACACTAAAATAATGTGAAATATATGCACATGTTGGAAATACAACTTAAAACAATAATGATGTAAGGTAGCAAATTAGGGCAATAGACACAAACAATTATACATAAAAATAATAATATAGTAATTTGAGGGGGGTAAAATTATATGTATAGCAAATATTTTGAAATATATGAAACATATAAAAATCAATGGAAAATATATATAGTATCAAGACAATTTAAATTTAGAGGATAAAGTAAAGCATGAATAGCGAATATATGCATTATATTAAGGAAACATAAATTACAAAATTAATGAATATAACAAATGTACTAACAATAATATTGAATGCAGACAATAAATCAAATTAGTATGTTGTATCTATATGGATAAAATATCTTGTTAAAATATATTGAAAGACAATACGAGATAACGAAAGAATATCGTATCACAAAATCAAATCATGCAAAATGAATACACATAAGCAAAATTCACAAGCGAAATTCAAAATGTAATAATAATCGAAAATAATAGTTGTAGTATAAATTTAACAGAATATATAAAGTAATAGCAGATATAGACGGATGAACATAAAGTGACATAAAACACGAAAGACAAAACTTTAAGATGGAGATACAATTAAAATAAGTTCAACAAGATCAAGACTAAGAAAAATAAACAAAATACTAGGCTTTGAAATGATTTAATAGTATAGGAAAATATTTATTTGGAAAATATTAATATTGAAAAGTACTATGATGAAAATCCACAGAAAATAATTTGAGGGGAAAGTGTGTCCATGTGTAAGGTATCATGAACGACGGTTCAAAGCCAACCACGCTTCCACTGCGCCACTCTGATACCCAGGGAAAATGAGTTCGCATACAATCTCAAATCAATGTATACGAGGAGAGCATCATGAATGAATGCAAATTCAATAACAACTTCCATTCATGACTCCAACCATCCAATAGGAAAAAGGGGGAAGAAAAACATCAGCCTATAGAGCAACACAAATGTAAATCACTTACATTTAAATCTCTATAAACTGAACTCACACTCTAATGTCCACTTCTAGGGTGTCGTTCCTTATAAATTTGTACTACTTAGAAGCGTGGCTCTGATACCACTCTGTAACGCCCCGAATTCCAAATACAACTGAATTCGAGAGTTCTACAGGATCTTTTCACTTCTTTCGTACAATTTTACAAGGAATTTAAAACTTTTATTTCAACAATAATTACATCAGAGTCTTTTACATCAATAAGCAGCGGAATCAATAAAATACAACAATAATGAATGTACAATTGTTACAATTTTAACATTTAAGTAATCAACAACATCAATTCTCTTTATATCTTCATGTAACTCCATAACCTGCATATAAACTGTGGGCGCGTCAGTTGCTTACAACTGACGAAATATTATACACGGCCATCCTCTCTATGCCGGAAACAGTATAACGATTCTCAAATGCTTTAGCAAACACAAACTTGATCACAAACAAATCTACCAAGGGACTATCCTGTTGATGTCGTGTTGTGCGGTGCACTTAGTCCTTAATGCAGTTGTTTATATTATATGACACTAATGCACACTTGTTCGGATTCTATGCATCCCATACTACATAGGTCCGAGGGCAAGCCTCTTAATCGTCTTCATTATTGTAGGGTTCAATCCCTCGCCATGACTTAATCTACTACTGTAATTTCAGTGAGTATCCTAGATGATTCTATGAGTACAAGCATGTATCCTGGCCCCTGGAGTAGAATTTCGCGCCATGTCTTGACTCGTCAAGCATGCATTCTGCGACAATTCAGCCTCCTCCCTGAACACAATCCTCTTGCAGTCACCAAAACATTCCATAAGCGTGACTAAAGTCCGATCATTACTGAGTTGTGCCCGCGCCATGTCTTGACTCATCAAGCATGCATTCTGCGATAGTTCAGCCTCCTCCCTGAACACGATCCTCTTGCCGTCACCAAACATCCCACAAGCATCGCCAAGATCCCGATCATTCTGGAGTATATTGTCCACGCCATGTCTTGACTCATCAAGCATGCATTCTGTGGATCACATCCGTATCGTAGACCCTAGGCTCCCAGACTTATGTTTTTCTCTTACTTTCATTACAGCCTTACAATGTATTAATTATTAGAATCATGAATAAAATCAAAGCACTAGAGTTAGCCTCTCCACTCAACCGGACTTATTCATTCATTACAATACCTGACCAACCTTGGTCTTTCAAATTCTCATTTCATTTCATTTCATTGCCGGGGGAGACTTAGCTACTCTTTAGTTTCAATTTCCCATTCACAATTTCCAATTGAGCATTTCCAGCTCATAATTCAATTTTGAGTCTCACAGACTTTCTCATCATGATCTTAGCCTTTCATATTCATTTAATTCTCAATTCAAATCTATGATTCATCTCATGTAAATTCTCAATTCAACTATGATCCATTTCATATAAATTTATGCAACAACAAATAGAGTTTACCAATATCCAGATTCACAATCTGTACCCCAAACAATTCACAAGATTTTAGATATATCAAAAAAAGAACTCTGGACAGTCGACTTGGAACTCTACCAGTCGACTTGTCCAGTCAAATCCAGTCATTCATAACCACTCGGGAGAGTCGACTGCTGCACACGGCAGTCGGCTGTTCCGCAGTGTTCCAATTTAATTTCTTTGTCAATTTCATCTTTCATAACCTCGTGTACATTTCACAATAAAACTCAATCAAATCTTAATAATCATAAAATCTTGTATTCAAAACTTATTTAACTTTCATTTGTCAAAATCAATTTCAAACTCAAGAACCAGGAAAACAGCTCGGTTCAGTCGACTGGTGGCAGTATCAGTCGACTGTCCCGCAAATATCTTGAAAACTCAACATCAAACTTATGATAGCAGCAGTCGACTGTAACTGTATTCAGTCGACTGTCCCGCTGATGAAAACCTACTTTTTAACACTTACCAGTCGACTGTGGAAGTAATCAGTCGACTGACAAATCCACAATTTGCAACTTTGCATACATTTTCGACCTTGGAATCGATTTGTACTTCCATATACAAAATATAATTTATTTCCATAATATATCCCTTTTTAAAACATTATCATATATATTATCAATCCCGAGTTTCTCTTTTTCCAATCAAAAATACATCAAAACATATTTTCCAAATAAACTACTTTCTTTTATCAAAATCACTTTACAAAAATCTCTATACTTGTATAAATAATATTTTGAGGTTATAAATCATACTTTTTGCCACATTTCGCATTATTCCAATAATGTCTCAATATGCATCAATTTCATACAATCACTTCAATTCTAGCAATTCAACTAGCAATCGTAACAAGCATAGCAATTTGCATTTACCATAATCAATTTCATGCAATCAATTCAATTTCAACCAAGTAAATCACATATCATCTATCATACGAATTATATTCCTAAATTAGAAAGCATTTTAAGAAACACCCACCTAAATTGAAGATTTGTTACCCAAATGAACTCCTAGAATTAGGAGCTTCTAAAGAAAACTCCAATTGCAACCTCCTCGAAATCCGTGCACCAAAGCTAGCCCCACACTCCATCTCGGCAAGCAACAATCCTCAAGAGCATCTCCATCTCCGGTTGGCAACATCAAGAACAACTCCCATCTTCTTTCACATACACATACTATGTATGTACATATATATACATTAGTATATATATATAGGCAAGTGGAATAGTGACTTAGGTGGAGAATGGGAATGGCTTTGCTGCCATTTGGTTGTTTTCGGCATGGGCAAGAGAGAAGGAGAAGAAGAGATGAGAGAATGAGAGATTAAGGGTGCACTTTTATAAGAAAGCTAATGGGTAGTTAGTATAACTACCTCCACATGAACACCACTAACCCATTATAAATTTTTGTAACTTACTTTCCCTCTTGTTTCAAAATTAAAACTCCAGATTTTCCCTCCTCTCTAATCAGCCCGGTCCCCCAAAAATTGTGTGCACATCGCACGTGTGCACGTGCACGTGCTTTGTGTACAAAACAATTTATTTATTTAATCCTTTTAAAATAATTATTTATATATGTAATAAATATGTAAAAATAACTTTAAAATTATACTTTTCATGCACAATAAAGATAGACACAAACAATTTTATGAAATTTATTTTGAAAGAATAATACGCTTACAACACGTGCACCAAAACACGTGCGTTGCCCGTAAAATCTCAAAAATACAAAAATTGACTTTATGAACCGAAAAATATTTATAATCAATTAGAATGCAATAGAAAGTATATTTAATATACATATTTGATGATATACTCAAACATACAGAAAACACGTGTATTGCACGTAGAAATTTATTTTAATTAAAATAGACAAAAATCGAATTCTATTTACAAAAATGAATTTAAACATGTTTATAAAAAATAAATAGTTGAAACTCATCGAAAACTTTGCACGTAACGGTGGAATATCCGAAAATCGACACGTGCATTGATAATACGTAGAAAGCACGTAAAAACTCAAAGATTGAAATTTAGCATTTGAGTTGTCCCAAATGTGATTTTAAGAATACGAGATTGTATAGATAATCAGAATTCAAAATACAGATCAAAATGCGTTATGGATATAATCAATAACAGTACAAAATGCACGTGCGTAACACCCGAGGGCAAAATTGTCATTTAAATTTTGCGGGGTGTTACACAAATTATTCGTTCCCACAAAACACTTTTCAAGTTCATTTTCCCAATACAAAGTTTCTAAGAATTAAACACCAATTCTTTGAGACTCTTCATTAGAACTCATTATCTAAATTTCATCACTTTCCTTTTTATCACTATTCAACTTTTATTATCTATATTTCTTCTTAAATACCAATCTCATTTATCACTAGAAATAACTCTTAAATCTCCTAAATATATTTAAAACAGTGAGAAAATATTTAATTCTTGTTCCCCAATATTTTAAAATATTTATGTGAATTTTCTGGATTTTTATAACTCAAAAGAATATATAAAAAAACCCAAAAATAAATGAAAAGAGCCAGGCCCGATACCTCAGTCCTCCCCATCGTGCGCCACGTGGCAGTGCGTGAGCGTTAAAACCCAAAAAGAAATAAAAAGAGCCAGGCCCAATACCTCAGACCTCCCTATCGCGCACCACATGGCAGCGCATGAGCGTAGGGTGCCCAGCTAGCCACTACGTCCAAGCACCAATTCTAATATAGTAAAGGTTAAATTCTTTAAGTATTTAAACCCCCTCTTTCAGACTTTTTTTAAATGTTTTTAATCGAACGGCCGAACCGCGACTCAAACCAGCGCAGACAAGATGGCGACCGAACGCCAACCCACTGAGCTGAGCTCATATTCACAACCTATATGGGTTCTAGTTCATTAAGAATTAACTTGTCGACAATTCTTATTTTCACATTTTCACTATTTCGACTTTCAATCTTCTTTTCAAAATTTATAATATAAAAATGTAGTTCTAGATTCCAGAATTTCTACTTTACTGATTTTAATTGTTATTTAAGGGATTTATACTCATTTTATATACATAAAAAAAATTTTGAACATATAAACATACATCTTGATTTCCTTTGCAAAAATTACTGCTTTCTTCAAAATACTATTTTTTTACATCAATAGAGTTCAAAAATTGTTATCTTACCACTTTTATTCATATGAATGAAATTTGCTTCGTTTTTCCCAAATTAACCTTTTTCTTTTTCTTATATGAATTATAAGGCAAAGTTCAACTAGATTAAAAAAATTTCTACCCACTTTAATTCGACTTTTGTTCTACCATGATTATTTCTTCCCAAAAAATATGTTTCTAATTTTTCCTTTCTTTTTAAACACATTCAACACACAAAATTTTACCAATTTGTAAGAGACAAAAATGCATGCAATAATCGATTTGAGCCTAACAATTCTACACATGCTTCTAATTAAATTTTCTTCTTTCTAACTCATCAATCATTTCATAAGCACCGCATTAACATACAATGAATTTCATGATTTTCTACAACTAGTAATTTGTCACCACAACATGCATCAAAATTTTACTAGAAAGAGCCATTAAACTAACACAAATTTTAACCATATTACCTAGGCATGATTTCCATATTAATTAGAAAACAAGAAGAGACACCCACCTCTAATTGATGAAAAAAGTTAATTGAACTCCTAAAACGAAAGCTCCTAGATCCAACAAAAAGCTCCTCTTCTTCTCCAAGCTAGTCTCCAAGCACCCCCAAGGTAAAATTCCGGCCTCCTCTCAAAACACTCTTTCTTTTCTCTCTTGATTTTGATTAGTATTAAGTGCAAATGTGAATGAAAGAGTGTAGGTATTTATAGAATATTTGTGTGGTGGAAAATGATCTCACTACCTAAATAACCACCCTGCTCCTCAACTCACTCCCACTCTCGCTCTCTTTCTACTAATGGCCGGCCTACACCCTCTAAGCAGAACACGTGCATGTGTTTCACACATGCACACTTCTCAATTTGTTTAATATTTGTTATTTATTAGTTGCTACTAGTTTGTTACAAAACAAGTGTAGGAAAAGAGTACAAAATAAATGTAGGATTTATTTGTGGGCTTCTCATTGGGATTTGTTATTTTTATTTATTTTATTTATTTCTAATGGGTTTAAATTTATCTTTTAGGCTTATGGACTTTTAATTAAGAAAGGACAACAAAATGAAATAAAATTAATAAACGGAAACTTATCCAAAACTTAGAAAAAAATTTAAAACAAAAATGAGATAAAATTGCACATGTGTTGCACGTGCGAAAATGAAAAAAAAAATGTACTTTTATTTTAAAATTACTATGGAATGTTACAGATCCAAACCGACCTGCTCGATATGTTGCGCACCGAGCGTTGTCAGTCATTGGATTTGCTCCAAAAATCGAGCTTGCCTCCTTGGGACGAAGATGACAACAAATATCATCATCATGACATCATTGCCCCCAAGCAGCTTGATCATGCCGAGTAGTAAAACCTCCTGCTCAACGTTTTGGGCACATTTGGAATGTCTAATAACCTCGGGATGTGTGCCAAGAAATGTCAACCATTTTTCCTCAAAAAAAAGAAATGTCAACCATCGAATTGCTTAAAAATTCGGGTTGCACTCCTTAGGGCGCTACATGACTAAAGTGCCCCGAGGAGACCTCCTAGCATTGACGAGTCCTCGATCCGAGCAGGGGGGCGCTTTTGACACATCAACCACCATTGGACCTCTAAAGTTCGAGCTCGTTCGATGTACACGCCCGATTGCTTCAGATTTCATGCCAGGTTTGATTTTTTAGTTAAAACCCATTTAATAATTAAAAACTCAGAAAAAGTAATTATTATTTTAAAAAACAATTAAATATTCTAAAAAATAATTTTGAATTTAGAAAATTTTATTAAAAGTCCAAAAATTAATTATAAATTTGGGAAAAATAATTAAAAATTCCAGAAAATCTAGAAAAATTACTGGAAGCTTTACAAAATTGCTAATACCCAAAGAAACCCAGAAGAAGATTGCAGGTGTCCCTAAAGCTCCAGTATGTTCTCCTGATCACCCAAAAAATAGCAAACTACTTCTCAAAGGTTGCGATACCCAATCTTCAGAAGTGCGGGACTTATGATGCAAGTAAAAATTGTGAAAAATTAGGACCGTATGATCCCGACACGCAGCTTAAAGCATCTCGGGGACAAAATGGTAATTTCAGAGCAATTACAGGCCCACTAGAAGAATATGTGCTGCCCCAAGCCCATAAACTAAACCAAGCTAGCAATTCAGGCTAATTAATTGCACGATCCGGACACGTATCTTAAAACTTCTTAGGGATAGAACAATAATTTTAGACCAACTACAGGCCCATTAGGCGAGTATGTGCTGCCCCAAGCCCATAAACTCAATCAGGCTAGTACGGTGTGAATAAAGGACGCTCAATAACTCCTTGACCCAAAGACCCTTAGGGGATTCGTACAGCCATTTTTTGAGATCGTCAAGAATTTGGCAGTTGGCGTTTTCCGCTTGGCCATTCCATTGGGGGTGGGAAATTGACGAGAAATGCTGCTGAATTCCGAGGTCTTCGCAAAACTTTCAAAAACTTTTTGCCGGCGAACTGGGTTCCGTTATCGGTGACTAGCACGTGCGGGATTCCGAATCAACAGATGATGTGTTTTCAAAAGAATTATTGGGCTTGAAGTTCTGTGATCGTAGTCAGGGGTTCTGCCTCGACTCATTTGGTGAAGTAGTCGACGGCCACAAAGAGGAATCGCCTTTGGCCCGTAGCCTTCGGAAAGGGACCGACAATGTCCATCCCCACACATGGCAAAGGGGGTAGGGCTAGCGAGTGATTTTAGTTCAACTTTGGGCCGAGCGTCTGATGGGAGAGAACCTTTGGCAGGGACCGCATCTTTTTACCAGTACCTGGGCATCTTGCAACATAGTGGGCCAGTAATAGCCGTGATTGAGTGCTTTTCTTGCTAGCGACCTGCTACCCATATGGCAAACCCCAATTCCTCCGTGTAACTCCTCCAGATCATACTTAGCTTCATCCGATTTTAGACAACAAAGATAAGGTCTTCCTTAGCCTTGGTGTAGGAGTGCTTGAAGAGCACGTCCTCAATTAGGGTGAACCTTTCGAACCAGATCCTTGTAGTCTGTGCCGCGGCATGGTCCAGCAGTAGCTCGCCATTGGTCAAGAACTTTAGTATAGGAGCCGTCCATGTCTAGGCTTGTTCGGCAGAGATGAGGCACAGGACTTCAGGTTCTTCGATGCTAAGTTTGAGGACCTCGACTAGGACAGTGCGGTCTAATCCTCCGAGGGATGACGATGCGAGTTTGGACAAGGAGTCGGCGTGACTATTTTGTTATCTTGGGATTCGTCGGACCTCCGCCTGCTCGAAGAGCTCCAAGAGCTGTTTCGCGCATGCCAAGTACTGGGTCATCCTAGTGTCGCGGGCTTCATACTCCCCGGTGATCTGATTGACCATGAGCTAAGAATCAATGAAGACCCGTATTTGTCGTGCACCTTCCCTGTAGGCCAGTGTGAGCCCAGCGATCAAGGCTTCATATTCTGCCTTGTTTTGGAGGCCAAAACATTTAGTCGAAGTGAATACTAGAGGATAAAGTCATCGGGACCCCTAAGGATGACTCCAGCTCCGCTCCCTATCTCGCATGATGATCCGTCTACATAGACGTCCCATGCTGGGACATCCTCTCGAATTTCTGGGGACTCAAGGATGGTGCACCCCATAATGAATTCTGCGAGAGCCTGAGCCGTTATCGCCATCCGAGAATGGTAGCTGATGTCGTGCTAGCTGAGCTCGATTGACCACTTAATTAAGCAGCTAGAGTTCTTGGGCTTGTCAAGGACGACTTTGAGAGGCTGATCTGTAAGGACGCAGATGGAGTAAGTCTAAAAGTATGGTCGAAGTTTCTGTGCAGCCATTACCAATGCGTAGGCGATCTTTTTCTTCTTAGGGTATCGTACCTCGGCATCGTGCAGGACCTTGCTGACATAATAGAGGGGCTTCTGCACCCCGTCCTCCTCTCTAACCAACACGGCCCTGAGCGTGTGTTCTGTGGCGGCCAGGTGGAGGAAGAGGGGTTCAATTAGTTCTAACTTGCTAAGGAGCGGGGGGGCTAGCCAGGTAGGCCTTCAGCTGGTCAAACGCCTCTTGTTTAGAATCCACCCACTCAAAGCTTTTAGCCTGTCATGTCCCGCTTCCCAAAAATACTGAACACAAGCACATGACATTGGCCCAGCAAATGACTTGCATCATCCATAAGCTGTTTACCCATTCAACTCAATAATAATAACAATACAAAATTGTAACACCTGTTTCCGATTATACAGATTCCCAGTTCTTTTGTTTCTTCTCTATGTATTCTTGTATTTCAATTTTCGTATAAATTCTTTCCAATGCATTTAAATCCTTTTTGAATCTCCCATTGAAACCCAAATTTACATTCCAAACTAGAATCTTGTCCCTCTTCTTTTTATTTATCTATTTTGAGGCCTAAGTTAATCCATACTATCATTTATTAATTATTTTGAATTCATTTGAAGCCCAAAGAGTAGCCCATCTCTTGTTGGATTTTAGTCCAAACCCAATCCCATCTCCTATTGGACTGTAACCCTAAACCCAAACCCACAAACCCATACACACACTCGTATACAAATTTGTTCATATTTTCCCACTCTGCACAATCCCCCGTATCCCCACATTCCCCATTATCTAGTAACTACCCCCAATATAATAATAATTATTTTATTATTATTTTAATATAACACCCTCTCTCCCGGTACTCCCTCTCTCCCTCTCCTGTTTCCCCAAACAAAAAGCAAAACTAACCCAACAGAACAGAACCCCCCATTCTCCTTTGCCTTCCTCCTCACGAACCCTCCTTCTCCCTCCGCCAGGCGTGCCTCCATTACTGCTCGTCATCCGCTCCACCTCTCGTTCATCTTCTCAGTTGCACCAATCGCCTGCTCGTCTCCTTCATCGTCTTCCTCCCGAGCGCCTTCGCTTCCTTGCCACCATCGTTTAGCCCCTGCACCCCCGCTCGCATCCACCACCATTGCCATTACCTCCTCCACAGTCGCGACCATCGTAGAACCCTCGCCGCAGCCCTGGCCTCCCGCCATTGCCTCCTCATCGCCCTTGCCATCTTCCTCCAGAGCCTCCTGCTCTCCCTCAGATCGCCGCTCTCCATTGCCGCAGTCAAGCCCCGAGCACCCCCCACTCATCCTCCCTCCGCCATTACTGAACCCAACTCAACCCATTACTTCGTCATTAACCCACTTCATCGAATCCAATTCCCCGAAGCTCACCGCAGCCATTTCTCTACTCCGTGCACCCCTGCAGACCCCTTCGCCCTCGTCTTCTTCGTCGTCGAGCACCAGTCGCGCTCCTTCTCCGCTCCTCTGTTTTGAGAGCAAAGCAGAGCTCCTCTTCGCACTACAAGAAATTTGCCATATACCAACGGATACCTATAGTGACGGATCACTGAAACCATGGGTACAGACATTGTATACCTACAGACGTATAGTAAACTGTGGGTATAGGTATCCTATAGCTTTAAAGTTTTTAATCTGTAACTATAAGTTTTACTATTCTATAATTTATTTTCCCCCCAACTTTTTCATATTTCCCCCAAATCCCAAATACCCCCAATTTATACATTATCTCTCATGCTCACACCCATCTCTCTCTCTCTCTCCTCTCTATCTCTCACACCCAAATTCCTCTCTCCCCAAACCCAATCTCTAAATCCTCCTCCTTCCGAGTCGCGTCCACCTCTTCCCGCTATCGTCGCCCCATCTCCCTCACGAAGAAGACGAGATCTCTCCCGCATCCTCCTCTTCTTCCTCGGCGTCGATTTCGACGAGATCTCCCCCGCATCCGCCGCCTCCTCCTCCTCATTCGAAAAATGGTTGTGATGAGCATATGTTGGGGTGTAGCCATAATAGAGATTATAATGAGGCCACTGAGTGGCATACTCAGCTATCACTGGATGCCACTGATTTGTACATTAGGTGAAGTTCTCGTACTTTTGGCTTTCTGATTTGTGAATATGATTAAATTTTTTATCTTGGTTGAAAAATGGAAAGTTAATTGAAGAATAGAAACTTTATTGATAAATTTGATAAACAAATGAACTTGATCATTATGTTTCACGAACATTGATAGCTAATTTTAAGGAGATTTAGGCTATTGTGCGAAAAATGGTTCTGATGAGCATATGTTGGATTGTAGCTGTAACAGTGATGATTATGATGAGGGTAGTGAAATTTAGGAGTTCCGGTGTTGAAGAGTTTGTGTTTAAAGAAGGATAGGGATGCATCTGGGATTTTGTTGAAGTTTATGATGAAGAATTTGGTGGAGAGAGAAAATTATGATTGAATGGTTGGAATTGAGGAACTGAAAGAAGTTTGTGATTGTTAAGGATGCAAGTGTTGGAAAAGTTGAGCTTGATTGGTTAACTTCAGGCTCATTTGTTGTCCCTTCTATTCTTTTAAAATTAAAAACCATGTCACTAGAACTCCGAAATTGTGGTAAGAATTGAGGGTTTAGTACTTATGTTCGAACATGCCCCCACTGGTTGTTAGCCGATTGGGGCCAATACTTGGCCAATATGCAATGGTATTTAAAAAATACTAATAATCTGGCTTTGATATGCGTAGTCGGTGGGAATTGAACCCTGGGTTGCTCTTCTACCATTTTAAATACCCTGCCACTTGCCCAAAATTCGAAGTTATGTAGGGGTTGAGCTTTAATACTTATTTTTAACATTATGCTTGTATATGCTAGCTTCTAGGAAATTATCTGGGTAGTACGTGACTTGACGTATGTTCAAATTCACATGTATACACAATTAAGTTCATGTCCTACAATTGTAAGAATGTAAAGTAATTATAAACTTCCCTTTTACGGTATAGCAAGCATTGTTCCTTTGTATTTGGAGCTCGGGTTGGTAGTAAGTGAACCTTGTCTGTATGATCTAATCACGTCTTCAAAACTCAGTATCGGTATCAAAAATTAGTCTCCCTCAATTTATATGTAAAGTCAAGCATACTGGGAGTATAGATAGGTAAAATTCTGAGTGGATTTGGGTGGTGATCTAAGTATAAACCGAGATTCGATTCTGTGGCGATGTCTTTGAGTATGAAGATTTTGAACAGTACAAACTAATGCATTGCCAACAACATAAATGGTAGGGCATTCTAATGATGTCTTTACTTGGTTGTAAGGTATTGACATTTGTAGTACAATCAAAAGAAATGTCTAATGCAGAACAAGACAAGCTTGCAAAGAGAATCCAGGAGTTCAGAACTCAGTCTGAACTGGACAGTTTAAGATCTATGAGTCACGCGGAGGCTTCAACCAGTAGTGGTGATGGTAACCATGTTGTTGGTATCAATTTGTATAAAATTTTCGAAGCACTGATGCATTCTACTGCAAATGGAGAGGTATATACACTGTTGAATTTTCCCTTTGATTACATTTGAGTAGAAAAGCTTTGATTTGTTATCATCAGTGACTTCTCATGCTCATACAAATTGTTACCATACAAGAATCATATTTTTTTGTATTTACTATTTATTTATTTATTAGTTATTCTTCTATAAATATTTTGAGTAATCGAGTTATGGGCCCAAATCTAATATATTTGTGCATTTTCAAGTATGTCAAACTGCTCCCTTGTGATTATCGTTTAGGTTAAAACTATTAAGCAAGGTTATCTTCTCAAGCGTTCTACAAACATGAGAGGAGATTGGCAGAGGAGGTTCTTTGTACTTGACAGCCATGGAACTTTATACTACTATGGTACTAGGCGGAGCAAACAACCAGGCAAACCGCTGGTCAGTCTTTTGTGTCCTTGACCATTTATTTACCTTTCTGTTATGATGACAAACCTTTGTATAAAGATACAGGTTTTATCATTAAATTATCTGCTTAACTGGTGATTTACTGAGGTTAATAAACCAATGGAAATTTTCTATAAAAAAAACCTTTTTAGTACATCAGCTTCCAAATATCCATCTGGACCATCTCAGTTGTCCTGCTATTGCATTTATGCTTACCTGAGAATGTTTTGAGCTGGATAGTAGCTCTAGAAGCTTACAATCAAAGAAAAAAATATCAAATCGTTTTCCACAGTATCTAATATGCAATTTGCTTTTACAACGTATATGACTCATCCACATTGTTTTGTGGTGTCATTAAGCAAATTTCAAATATCTTGGAAACTGTTATTTTCTTTATCAAAAGAACCTATTTGCTTGTATTTTGTTTTTGCGACATGTAATTCTCCCTCCTAATGACATAAATTATCATCAGGATGATGACATTGTATGCCGTACTGTTGATCTTCGAACTTCAATAATAAAGATCGATGCGGAGCTGATAGATCTCAGATTCTGCTTCAGAATAATATCACCAATGAAGACCATCACCTTGCAGGTATTTTGTAAATAATATATGGTAGAATGGATCCTGTTGCTAATTTCTATGGAGAACAAAATATATTGATTTGTTGATCCTCAGTACTGACAATCCATGTATAATTCTTATTTTTCAGGCTGAAAATGCTAGAGAGCGGACAGAATGGATTGATAAAATTACTGGAGTTATTGCATCACTTTTAAGTTCCCCTTTTGTAAATCAGGTTACCTACTTAATTTTCTTTCTTCACGTTCATTTTCTTTGTTCAACTCTCGCCTGTACCCCTTTCAGAATAATGAGCTCTTTCTGTGTCATATTTACTATTTTTTAATATTTCAATTTTGCTCCATTCACAATAATGTTCCAACTAAGGCACTGAATAGTACAGAACAATTCCTAACAAGCTTGATTTTGGTGCCTACGATCAGAGTTCTTCCGGAAGGATATATATAGAGGGTAAAAGCTTTGGTGATACCAATGGTGCTGCATCTATGTCAGAGGACACAAATATCCCTTGACATGACAATGTTTACAGGCTTCTCAGGGGTGTTCCCGGAAAGATCCAACTTTGGTTTGTACTATTTTACTCTTTTCACTCATTAGAATGCCCTACCATTTCTCTGAATTTTATCTGAAAAATAGGATTGCAAAGTGTATCTCTTTCGTTGGCAATGCATTAGTTTCTTCAATTCTTGCCACGTACTAGTAGACCGGTTCCTATCAATCAAATCTAGAGTACACTGTTCTCTTTTTGACTATTTGTTGATGACCAAAGTTGGATCTTTTTGGTTTGTTTTGTTTGTGAAGGGCTCTCAACAAGCGAGAAATGATTGAACTCGCTCAAAATGCAGCCGAGTTTATGCTTGCCGACGATGAAGTGAAGAAGGTTGTAAAGGAGATTTGCAGGATGCTAAAAGAAGATTACTACAAAGAGAATCAAGATCAATCAAGATCTGGTTGCCGTAAAATAAGAAAATTGTTAGTGTCGTATCTCAAGTGAGAAGTCAATTGAATGTTATCTTATAATGTCATTGAATATGTTGATCGTAGTTCAAAGTATTGATTCTTATGTCTGCACACATGAATTCAATTGTGTATTTGGTTATTAACTATTTTGTAATTTGACATGCTTGTAATACTTCATTAATTTTTTAATATGATTGAAGTTTAATTTTTTTTAATTTTGTTTCATAAACACATTTATCTATTTTATTGTGTATTTAGTTTATAATTGGATTAATATTATAAAAGAAAATATTAAATTATCATACGCGTAATTAATAAGAAAAAATTTTGTATAGAGCGATGGATATATATTTAAATATTTGGATGCGAAAACCATCACTAAAACCTATAGCAATGGAGTTTCAACCGTGGGTATAGGAAAGCAAGTGATGTCCTTAAAACCTATACCAACGGATACAAAACCATGGATATAACACCGAGGTTTTGTCCAACGGGTAAAAAAACCGTCACTATATGCTATAGTGACGGCATTTTGGCGTGGGTATAGCTAATTAAAAACGGCGGAAAAATATGTCTGTTGGTATAGGTTTTACGGGCTATATCTACGGATTTTTGCCTTTTACCCACGGATTTTTGTTGTCACTATATGAAAAATTTCTTGTAGTGTCGAGGCATCGCCGCCGCCTCCTCCCGAGCGCCGCGTCGCCTCATCGTTGCCGACTAGCCGCCGCAGACCAGTCGCAACCTTCCGTCGAGCCACCCATGCCGGCCGTCGTTCTTTCCACCTCTCTCTCTCTCTCTCTCAGTCAAAGTAAAGAAGAAGGAGGAAAGTGATTGGTGGGATTTTCCGTCCCGTATTCTGGCCACCTTGGATCGCGTTTGATGTTCCCTGTTTTGGGATCCAAATTCGGTGTGAGGAGAAGAGAATTGATTGGCTGTTTTCGGTGTTCCCTGTTTTGGCACATTGGATCCTGAATTTATTGTTCTGTGTTCTGCCTGATCTGGTGTAGATTTCTGAGCTACTATTGCTGTTGCTACTTGAGTCTTCTTACATGAACTTCGCACGTGTTTTCGGGATCGCTCCCCGGGATTATGATCCTGTTATTCCTTTTTATTTATATTGATTCGTCTACAAAAAGGCAAGTCCACTTGGACTCAATTAATTTTTCTAGTTCAAGCTTATTGACCTCCTGCAAGTAGTTCCTTTTCAATTATCTTAAAATTGCCTTGTGTCTTTTTTGTTGGGAGTATCGAGGGCTTACACGAGCTAACCCGACGTACTCTTGACATCATATTATTATCCATTGACTCAAACCCAAGCCTATATACACACATGACATGAATAAAATGACTGGAACTTGCATAAGAGGAAAATACATTGAGATCGAATACATGTTAATTAATTTAGAACCTGTGACTTGAACCATGACATGATAAATGGACTTGTCCACTGAAAAATCCATTCTACTTTATGTACATTACTATTAATACATTTCATGGTACAATAACATGTTGATTATCTACTTGATGAACATATATATGATGGCTTTTTATAATTCCTGCTGCCTTGTATGTCTTATACTGAGGTTTCGACCCAGTTATAATAGGAATCAGATAAAACTTACTAAATATAAATTGTAGCCCTAAGTGTCTAGTTACCGATAACATCCTGGAATTTTGAATTATGAACTGTAGTCTATGAGTTATCGCTGTTTTAGCGTTACTGTGTTGGCTGTTTTCAGATTCACTACTTTATGTTTATTATTGTGCAATGCATCATGTTTCTGCATTCTTATCACCCCCTTGACATCCTTACACATATTTGCATGGACATGAATGACTTAATAAAATACTAAAACAAGCCGGGGTTAATAAGGGTTGACTTAGTAGTGGATAGTCTCAGAAAATGTACTTGGTAGGGCCCTTCTTGTTACATGGAAACTTGACATGGAAGGTGGAGAATTACTTGTGAAGTCGTGACTTGTTATCTTGTTATCTTGTTATCTTGTTATCGTAATACACCGAGTACACGCTCTGTAGATCCCACCACGAAGTCTAAAATGTACACTGTTTTGTGTGCACCGAACCTGTGATATGGGACGCAGTAGTACGTGCACTAGATAGGAGAAACAATATGCTAATAGACCTAGTTGACACATATATACTTGATTATGTCTGTTGTTTATTAATACCGTTATTGCTTTTGTAATTTGATCTTGATTCATATTCCTTCATGTACCTTGTTCCTTTTTTTTTTGAGGGAAAAGGTGGAATAAGGCCACCCTGTTTCATTAATAAGAGTTTAACGAAACAAACCCAGAGTACTGGGCCCAGATACAAACTACAGACATAAAATAAAACAAACATGAAGCAACATGACTACAAACAAATAAGCCCCTCCAACAATCCTGGAGGGTGGGCCGACAAACCAGCTCGGTCCAGCAAAATTATTAGTACGTCAGTTTAGCGTCGTACAGTGCCTCCACGGCACATGCACACCCGCCTGAAACAAGTCTGGCAGGATTTTATCACCCGTCGCACCCTGCGCACACCTCACTTGGGGGACCCCATCTTTGGGCCCAAACCCCGTAAATCGGAACTCGCAGCCTCCCACCAACTTCACCACTCATCCTACAAACACGCCAGCCGTTTCTACAGCCGCTACCAAAGAGATAGCCGTGAAGAGGATACCTTAACCTCTCACACGTTAGCGCTTTTCTCCTGCGATTTCTCACAAAGCAACTATCTCGCTCACCCCACCTAACACCAACCTCCAGGAGAGAGCCGTGTAGAGGATACCTTACCTCTCTCACGTTCAAGCTCTCTCCGGTGATTTCTCACCACACAGACTTATCTCACCTCAAATTCCCAATACGAGGGATGAGGCGGCGCTGTTACGAGGCAGTGACCTAAGCTGGAGGAAGCTCAATAGCCAGATAGTAGGTACTGTAGAGACTGCACCGACGACATCGTAGGACACACCCGACCACCCCCCCAATTCCAACCCCACACCCCCTCACCCCCAACATACCGACTTCACACATCACGGAGAGACCCCATCTTTGGGCCCAAGCTCCACAAACGTGCAAGACAAACTAACTCCCGGCGTCTATCATGGAGGGACCCCAATTCGAGTCTCATCCCTCAATCGCACAAAACCACAAGTTTCCACCCCCAACCACAGCAAAAGCATTGGCAAAAGCACCCCAACCACAACAAATAATCGCTGCGGGGGGGGGGGGGGGGCCACTGGCTGACGCCAGGGGGGAGGGGGGGCACCACTGGCTGGCGCCAAACGGGGGCAGGGGGGGCGCAGCTGCCTGGCCCCCCAAACTGCACCGGCTGGAATCACCTCCCGTAGGACGCCCTCGAAAACCGCCCTACCTCCCCTGGCCGGTCCCTATCCTTCGTTCCCGCCCAAAAGCCGATCTCATCCTCTACAAAATCGAATCGGAAGACGTGTATGTGTTCTCCGATGACTCATCCTGGATCCTTCCGTTGCAGCCTCCACAAAGGGTTCCAGAATCAGCAGAACTTGATTTCGACGTCATCGAGCCGCTTGAACGCGAGAAGGTCGGTGATGATGAAATCCTTGGTTCGGATCGGGACAGTGGAGGGCGATCTGGTGAAACGAGCGCTCGCCGCGTTGATCAGGCCGTCATCACATCAACAAAAGAGGAGAGCGTCATTTCAGCCGAGGCCGAGTCGGCTCTCGGTCATGTCCAAGGCCGATGATTTCTGATCTGAATGATTGGGAGTTATCGCAGCAGGAGAAATCCTTTCCTCTTGATCTCGACCTTTTCAAAAGAGGACGGAGTGGACGGGAAAGGAGTAGTGGGATGGTGGCCATGGAAGGGCATGGAGTAGAGGTGGGGGGGGGACGGGGAGGGGGGGCGGTGGCGCTGAGGGCTAGCCGCCGCCGCCCCTAGGGGTAGATCTAGGGTTTTGGTTGTTTTTGGGTTTTGGAGCAGGTAGGAGCAGGTAGGAGCAGGTTGTTTTTGTTTATTTGAATTATTAGCCTTGCAGATGTACCTTGTTCCTTACTCTCTGCTTTTCACTACTTGCTGTCCGTACTTGCTCTAAGGACAAATTATTCTTTCTTTTTAGATGATCAAGTACAGGTGCACAAGGAGGATTTCTAGAAGGCATTGGTGAGCAGTTCTTCTACGATTGGAGCAGGAACCTCTTGAGCTATTTGGTAAGTTCTTATATTCCAGATTTTGTTATTGAAAATTATTCTCGTTTATATGATTATGTTTTCTGCGTGGTCGTATTCATTTCTTTTATATTGTTGAGTTAAGACTGATACAGCTTACGGATAACATGAGTTGGCGTACTTATATCATTCGCTGGGCCTCAGTTACGTGCCTGTGTTCCCGTATTCTGGAAAGCGGGGCGTGACAAAAATAATTGCCCAGGCAATAATAATAACCACAAGAACAACAATACTTGGAGTAAAATGGTATGAAATAACCAAACATAATAATCCAATATCTGGAAACAAACAGTAATATCCGGGTCATAAGCCCAATACAATAATAAATCCAATTACAATAATAACAACTCTCAATGTAATAAGTTCAATGAAATAATATTCACCTAGAAAGCATTAAATTTTTAGAAAGCTTGTTCTCCAATTCCAACAGGCAATTATCCTTCATTACTTGTGAACACTTCATCCACAAAGAGAAGAAAAATTGTCCTTAGAGCAAGTCATGGACAGCAAGTAGAGAAAGTAAAGAACAATGAAATAACGATATAGCAATGAATTCAATGGATCAAAAGGAATCAATAATAATGGACGATAGCCAATATCAATATCCTTGATAAATGATGCAATGGTTATAAACAATGATTCAATATTCGATGTCAATATCACTTAGACAATATTCGATATAAATAGAGATGATGATGTTCAATATGCAATGTCGATGTGATGCAAATTGTTAAGTCTATTAATTATTTTAATCCTTACTAATGCACGTACTACTGTGTCCCATATTTTTCATACCATAGATTCGATGCATACAATCAATTTTGTTTATACTAAGGTGGTAGATTCTATAGATCATGTACTCGGCACGATAATGATAACAATAATAACACGGGCCATTGTCACAATTCCTTGCACAAGGAAAATAACGATATTAACACTGGCCATTGGCGTAATTTCTTACACAATGATGATAACGATATTATCACTGGCCATCATCCGAGTACAGTCCCTATATCATCAACTACTCTAGTCAATCTCTTAAATCCGGTTTGTTAATTATTTTATCAATGCAACAATACAATAAGCAAATTTGAGACATTAGATGAACAATGGTAACTATAGGAGAACAATAGGATGGTAACATTGAATAGGACAATTAAAATGATGTAGAAAATTAGGATCATGCAATGCAACATATACACTTCAATTCATGCAATACTATGATATAGGGATATGTTGCCGCTGAATCTGGTGTGGAGGCAAACAGATAGTATTTGTGGATTCTTGGAAAACTTTGAATAACAAACCCGTTACCTGTTCCGCCGGAGTTTGACCGTTGCTCCCGCCATTCACCTGCAAAAAGTGCGAGGCACCGGGGCTGTTCCCGGCGACGCACCCTTCGATGCTCAAGTCAGTAATTAGGAAGATTATGAGAGAGCGTAAAACTGGCAAAAGATTGATTATCTCTTAATGGAGATGGATAGGGGGTATTTATAGGCGCTGCTGGGATCAGACTAAGAATGTAATCCCCGTGATCTGATAAGGAATATAATCCCCATAATCAGAAAAGGAATGTAATCCCTAATCCCCAGTGAAAGGATAGTTATGAATCAGGACCGTTGATTAGGATTTAATCAGAAACCCTAATTCTATCCTTTCTGGACCGGGTTTGCTGCGGGTTGAAACCTGCATCCAGTTGAGGTGGATCCGTTCGCGGGTTAGTGGGTCTTCGAGAAGGAGAATCAGTACCCGCTTCAGACCCATTGGTAGGTGAAATTACCGTTTTACCCCCGGGATTCAAGATTTGTGCCCGATTTGGACGGTTCCAATTTAACCCCATTTTTAGTCATATCACGAGCCCCCTACTCCCGAAGACTGATTTTAATCAGCATTTGAGGAGTAGTTTTACTGTTTCAATGGCTAGTGGAGTTGTATCGGAGTCCAAATGGAAGGTTTTGAATCTTTGAAGGAGGTAGTGCGGTGATTTTTCAAGTTGGTTGCACTCTGAGTTGCTCCTGAGCTCTTTGGGTCATGTGGTGTTTTCGCAGGAATATTCGTTTAACTTTGCGAAGTGTCGATCCGTCATTCGGGGGTCTGAATGGATTCTCCTTGGTAATAATTACTTGCTTGGAGATTAGAAAATGTTTCCCCAACTTTATAATTATTTTCCAAGAGTTTCCCTTAAATTTCCCAAATTTTTAAGGCTTTCTTCGCAATTTTTTGGCGAATGGCTCGGTTGTTTCCTTTGTTGTGCGGCCTACATGCTTTTATCTCACCGCCGACCCCTTCGAGCGCTCGCTGCCAGGGAGGCCGAAGTCCATGGGTGGTTCGGCGCCTTTTGCCGAAGAGCAGAGGCACCTCGGCCAGGTTGTAACTTTCCATGTAACATGGTTGGTGGCGAGAACGCTCGGCAGCTGGTGCCGAAGTCCAACTTTTCATGTAACATGGTCGGTGTCAAGAACGCTCGGCAGCTGGTGCCGAGGTCCAACTTTCCATGTAACATGGTCGGTGTCAAGAGCGCTCGGCAGCTGGTGCCGAGGTCCAACTTTCCATGTAACACGGTCGGTGTCAAGAATGCTCGGCAGTTGGTGCCGAGGTCCAACTTTCCATGTAACATGGTCGGTGTCAAGAGCGCTCGGCAGCTGGTGCCGAGGTCCAACTTTCCATGTAACACGGTCGGTGTCAAGAATGCTCGGCAGTTGGTGCCGAGGTCCAACTTTCCATGTAACATGGTCGGTAGCGAGAACGCTTGGCAGCTGGTGCCGAAGTCCAACTTTCCATGCAACATGGTCGGTGTCAAGAACGTTCGGCAGCTGGTGCCGAAGTCTAACTTTCCATGTAACATGGTCGGTGTTAAGAACGCTCGGCAGCATGTGCCGAAGTCCTTGACTTGTCGTTTTTGGCAGAGCGTGCCCCGCGGAGTTGGCAGTTTCTGCGCTTCTGATAGATGTGGTAGCCATTAAATGTGATGGCGTCTGAACTTCTGACAGCTCTGACGGATGTGATGCTTATTTAATGCGATGACCTCTGAGTTCCTGTCAGATGGGATAGTAATTAATGCGATGTGCGGCTTGGCGTAGTAAACAAGGCGACGGTTCAGATTGTTTTTGTCTTTTTGTGTAAATGGGCTGGCAGTCTGGGCCCATTAACCTCGTTTTGCGCATCTCGCTCTATAAAACCTTGCCCCCCTCTCATTTTTCACTTCTCCACTTTTTTACTCAGGCAGTGATTGTGCTTAGCGAGAGCTTCAGGTGATCATCATCTGTTTTCTGGTGAAGTTTCCGACAGCATATCTTTAAGGTAATTTATACTTAGTTTCTTTCCAAGTATAAATATGTCTCTTTCCTCTGTCTCCGAGTCGTCTTCTTCTTGGTCCGAGCCCTCCCCTCAAGTTGCCGAAGCCCGTACTCCGAGTCGCCCAGATAAGGGGAAGAAGGTGTTTGGTAGGGATACGATCGTGGAGGATCCGAAGCGCATGGGGCCGTTTGGCAGGTTACCGGGGCCACTAACTGGGCTTCACAGAGTTCGAGAACTTCCTGAGGAGCACGCCGAGCGTATTATTCACGGGAGGGGGAGGACTTTTGATGAGAATGAGGCGAGGGAGAAGACCGAGGCGGATGAGACGGTGTCGATCCTCCGCGAAGAAGACTTGGCAGTGATCCGGGATTGTTTCCACATCCCGGAGGAGTACGAACTTATGCTGCCAGGTCCCAGGGTTAGGGCCAACTCGCCGCTACCAGTGACTATGTGTTGCTGGCCGGTCGATACCTTTATCGCCGGGGCTCGGCTACCTCTCCATCCGTTCGCAATCGTTGTTCTTAGGTGGTTTGGGGTCAGCCCATCCAACTTATGCCGAACGCGTGGAGAGTCATAAATGGTTTCGTGTTTCACTGCTAAGCCGTTGGGATCGAGCTGGAGCTGAGTGTACTTCGGACGATCTACCGCTTCATCAAGCGAACCGGTCGGAGTTCCGGTATTACTTGGCCCCGAGGCATGGCGGTAGGCTCGTTATATGCCCCGACTCCATAAAGCACTGGCATGACAAGTATTTGATAGTGCAGAGTGTGGAGGCCTAGCCTATTCCCTCTAATTGGGTGGAGGAGGTGCCGAACAGGTTGAAGGCGTTCCCAAAGCTTAGCCCCGAAGAGGAAGAGGCAGTTCGGACACTTCTTGATCGACCGAAGTACGATTGGCGGGAGCTGACCGAGGATGTTCAGTTCAGGGGAGGGCTCTGCCGCGTAGATCCCAGTACGCGGCTTCTCTTATGTTTTCATCCTTTCTTTTTCATACTTCATCCTTTACGACTTATATTGTGTTAAAAACTTTGTTTTTAATGCAGAGGCAATGGACTACGAGGCTGTGTTGGCATTGAGGGCTGGCCTTGCTAGCAAGGTGCCGAAGAAGCGAAAGAGGGTGGCCACCAAGTTGCCGACTGCGAAGACTCCGAAGGTCACGAAGGTGGTCGAGGAAGTGGAGACCCTGGGGAGCCCGACCGTGGCCGAAATAGGTGCCTCGGCATCAACCGAGGCTGGTGACTTTCCCATCGCCGCAGCCCTCAAGATGGCGACACCCCCGCTGAAAGTGGTGGCCGAGGAGCTCCTGACCGAGGAGCACAAGAGGATTCATTTTCCGGACTGGCAGGTTCGGAAACATGACGGGTTCCTCGGCAACTCCTTGGCGAGCATGCAGGTGGTCAAGAACCTGGCGACGCCGAAGGATCGGGCCGCCATGGAGGCCGGGCTGGAAGGCGACGACGTCATCGAGATTGCACGCTCGGCGGTCTCGGTAAGTGTTGAATTTTTGCCGTCATTGGTTTTTCTTATGTCTAATTCCTCTAACTCTTTTAACACCTCGTCTCCTATCGCAGATCATCGTCCACTTTGGTCACCTCTCGGAGAGGTTGACGGCTCTGGAGAAGGAGCTGAAGCAGGAGTCCGACCAAGCTCGGAAGGAGAAAGCTTGCATGGGGAACGAGCTCGACAAGCTCAGGGTCGAGTTCGAAGGGAGGACGACGAGGTTCAAACACCTCGAGGGTCTGGTCGCGAAGCTGGAGGGCGACCTTCTTCGCCAGAAAGAGGAGGCAGCCAAACAGTTGGCCGAAGCGGCAGAGGCCAAGGCTGCCGCTGTGAAGGAGGCCGAGGATGCCACCATGGTGAAGGCACAAGGCGTTCTTGCCCAGAACATGGCCAAAGCCTATGCCGAAGCCCTCGCCTGGGTGTCGAAGGAATACCCCGAGGTGGACTATTCGGGATGGAGGTTGTTCCCGGGCCACGTCGAAGGCTTCGACCCCGAGTCGGAGGGAGAAGAAGAAGAAGAAGGAGACGACAGAGTCGAGCCTGAGGTCGAGGTCGTTGGCGAGGTCCAGGGGTCTGTGGTCACCCCGCTGGCAATGGTGACTCCTTCAGGGACGTCGCCCCCACCCCCTCTCGCCGCCCCGGGAAAGAGGTCGCGCCCTAACTTCGCTTGCTTTTTCTTTTCTTCTGCTTTTTTGAGTTTTTTAAGTGTAATGCCTAATCGCGGACTGGCCACCGCTTTTTTTGTAATGAATGATAACATCCTTTTGGGCTCGACACCGCGTCTCTCTGTCATAACTTTCTCAAAAAACTGTTGAAATTTGGCTAAGTGTAGAGATTCGGCTATGTGTTGAAACTTTGTTGTTTGCTTTGACTTCTTTTCAGCTTGCGGTGGTCACTCAAACCGTCGAACCTACTTGCTCGGAGGAAAGCACTCGTCCCGAGGTTGGCTTAGGGGCGACGAGGCTGTGCTTGACGAGGTGCCGAGAGCGGCTCTATGAAGTCGAGCTGGGGTTGCGCAGAGCCGTAAGCGAGCAGAACCACCTGCAACTCATCCTGGGTCGGCGGGACATTGAGATTCGGCGACGGGAGAGCAGGCTCGCCGAGATGGCCCCCTTAGGAAAGGATGATGGTTCGTCGACCGCCTTTAGTTACGGCCTTCGGCTCAAGTGCATCCGCCATACTTTATCGAAAATAACAGCGGAGAGGGACGATCTGCTCTCTGAGATTCGTCACTTACAAACGGTAGAGACGGAACTTCAGACGGAGGGAGAGGGATTGACGGCAGAGGTGGCCAAACTGACAGCCGAATGTGACGAACTGACGGCCGAGGTTGACGTGCTGAAGAGAGCCACGGTGGACAAGAGCATCGAAGTCACTCATCTCCGCCGTCTTATCGCCAGTCGCTCTGGCGTTCTGAGCTCCGCAATACCTCCTCGCTTCGAGGTCGATGTAAAAGATGACTCTCTGAGGGAGCGGATCTCAAAGCTGGAGGCGGAGGTGGCTCGCCTCAGACCGCATTCGGGGCCGATCAATGTTAGGAGCACTTCATGTACTCGTGTGGAGAGCGAGCTGGGCATTTCATTTTATGAGCTCGCGACCCGTTCGCCCATCGGCCAACCTAGTCCGGGGGATGCACAAAGTGGGGTTGCCATCTCGTCGAGGGGAGCATCCGTCGGAGTGACTGTTAGGAGCAGCGCCGAGGACACGTCTCAATTTGTCGGATTGGGGTCGAGTTCCGGAGGCAAACGTCGCCGCCCTCGAGTGTCCTTGAAGCGGAACATCCCTGTGCCAAGGAGGCGTTGAAGATCTTTCTTTTGAGGCCTTTGTATTTAGTCTAAGTGTAACAAGTCAGCATTGTAATTTTTGCTTTTTAAAGCCTTGTAATCTGGTTGTAAGGAAGAGTCGTCTTGTATTGTGTCCCCACTCTTAATGATGTTTCTTTCTTAGACTTGCGTGTTTTCAGTGGCTTTGTGTGGTTGTTTTGTTTGTGACTGTGTTCATTGTGCCGAGGTCCCCGAGCTGGTCTTCTGCTCGTTTGGGGGTCGGCATCATGAGCATTCGGCTTCGAACCATCGGTAGGGTTATTCAACGGTTATGGGAGCAATTCCGAATGGCGAACTACTTCTAGCTCGCTTAAGAGCGAACTTGCGAAGTAGAATCGAACCAAGTGTTGGACTCCGAACCATCGTTAGGGTTGTTCAACGGTTGTGGGAGCAATTCCAAATGGCGACCTACTTCTAGCTCGCTTAAGAGCGAACTTGCGAAGTAGAATCGAGCCAAGTGTTGAAGTCCGAACCATCGTTAGGGTTGTTCAACGGTTGTGGGAGCAATTCCGAATGGCGACCTACTTCTAGCTCGCTTAAGAGCGATCTTGCGAAGTAGAATCGAGCCAAGTGTTGGACTCTGAACCATCGTTAGGGTTGTTCAACGGTTGTGGGAGCAATTTCGAATGGCGACCTACTTCTAGCTCGCTTAAGAGCGAACTTGCGAAGTAGAATCGAGCCAAGTGTTGGACTCCGAATCGAGCCAAGTGTTGGACTCCGAACCATCGTTAGAGTTGTTCAACGGCTGTGGGAGCAATTCCGAATGGCGACCTACTTCTAGCTCGCTTAAGAGCGAACTTGCGAAGTAGAATCGAGCCAAGTGTTGGACTCTGAACCATCGTTAGAGTTGTTCAACGGTTGTGGGAGCAATTCTGAATGGCGACCTACTTCTAGCTTGCTTAAGAGCGGACTTGCGAAGTAGAATCGAGCCAAGTGTTGGACTCCGAACCGTCGTTAGAGTGAAGAGTAAAAGCAGTGAGATGTAAACAATTTTTACAAGTAAAATATGAAAAAGCTTTCTTTATTGATGACTAATGGTCGGCTGCTTCTAAAGTTGCTAGCCGTTATTACAAGAGAGAAATAAAGGAAAAAATACAAGTAAAAGGAGAGGAACGGTTCGACATCTCAGAATACTTAGAGAGGCGTTAGTGCTCTCTGTTGGTATTTCAAGAGGTGGTCGGCATTCCAAGTCCTAGGGATCTCCCTGCCTTCGAGGTCTTCTAGTCTGTATGTGCCGGGCCGAACTACTTTGGCGATCTTATAGGGTCCCTCCCAATTTGGAGCCAGTTTGCTCTTCTGACCAGGAAAAGAGATGGCTAACTTTCTGAGGACCAAGTCCCCTTCTTTGTGGTCGGTAGGACGGACTCTCTTATTGTATGCCAACTCGATCCTTCTTCGGTAGCTTTGTTGACGAATGGCAGCTCTTTCACGGATCTCGTCAATTAAGTCTAGATTTGCTCGGAGCTCTCTGGCATTTTGTTCTTCTTCATAAGCCGTTAGACGAGGAGAGGGTATACCAACTTCTAGGGGGATCATAGCTTCGGCGCCATAGGTGAGATTGAACGGAGACTCTCCTGTGGGGGGTCCGTTTTGTGGTACGGTAGTTCCACAGCACGTTGGGGAGTTGATCGACCCATAAGCCTTTGGAACATTTATCCAACCTCTTCTTAATGCCAGAGAGGATCTGTCGGTTAGCATTCTCGACTTGGCCATTCGACTGGGAATGGGAAACGGAGGAGAATCGGTGTTGGATGGCGAGGTCTTCACATAGAGCTCGGAAGGCAGCCCCGATAAACTGGGTTCCGTTGTCTGTTATGAGACCCGAGGGACGCCGAATCGGCAGATTACGTTCTTCCAAAAGAACTGAACTACCTTGTTCTCGGTGATAGTGGCCAAGGGCTCGGCCTCTATCCACTTTGAGAAGTAGTCGATTGCCACGACTAAGAATTTAAACTGACCGGGAGTCGGTAGAAATGGCCCTAGTAAATCCATCCCTCACATTGCGAAAGGGATTGGACTTGATAGGGAAGGGAGTGGAGCTTGTGGGAGGCGTCGGATGTTGGAGTACTTCTGACATGAGCTGCATTGCCGAACGTGCTGTTCGGCGTCCTGTAGGAGAGTAGGCCAGAAATATCCATAATTCAACACTTTGCAGACTAAGGATCTGGACCCTGAATGTGCCCTGCCGATGCCCTCGTGAATATCTTGTAGGGCGTAGTCGGCCTGCTCGGGGGAGAGGCATCTCAGATAAGGCCTGCCATCCACCTGTGTGAAGGATCGTTTATATAGGATGCTTCCAATCAGTGTGTATCGCTCTGCTCGGGTTCTCACTCTTCGAGCTTCCTTAGGATCTTTGGGGAGGAGCTCGTCCCTTAAGAATTCGACGAGGGGTTTCATCCAATCATCTTGAAGCAGGACAGGCAGCGACTCCATAGAGTCGGAAGTTTCATCCTCTATACTTGGCTTCAGGAGGACCTCTATCAAGACGGTCTGCTCGAGACCTTGGAAGGAGGAAGAGGCTAGCTTGGAGTGGGCATCGGCCTGGGCATTTTCTTCTCAGGGGATTCGTTGGATGAGGGCTTCTTCAAATAGTGCCATGAGGCTCCTAACCTTGGCTAAGTACTTAACCATCCGGTCATCACATGCTTCATACTCGCCGAGGACCTGATTTATGACCAGCTGAGAGTCGCTAAAGATCCGGAGGCGTTGCGCCCCTGCATTGCGAGCCATTCCAAGGCCGGCTATGAGTGCCTCATATTCTGCTTCATTGTTAGAGGCCTTGAAGTTGATACGGAGGGAATATTGGAGGATGAAGTCATTTGGGCCTGCCAGAATGACCCCGACTCCGCTTCCCTTGTTACAGGAGGATCCATCCACATACACCGACCAGACAGGTGGTCCCTTCATTGCTTGGCTAAACTCGGGGATAGTACTTTTAACGATAAATTCTGCTAAGGCCTGAGCCTTGATCGCGGTCCGAGGCTGATACGTTATATCGTGTTGGCTTAGCTCGATAGACCACTTCGTAAGGCGACCGGAGGTTTCTGGCTTGTGGAGCACTTGTTTCAGCGATTGGTCAGTAAGAACGACCACCGAATGGGACTAAAAATACAGGCAAAGCTTTCTCGCGGCAATCACCAGGGCATAAGCCATCTTTTCTATCTTCGGGTAGCGGAGCTCGGCATCCCGAAGTACTTTGCTCACATAGTAGATGGGCTTTTGAGCCCGGTCTTCTTCCCTTACTAAAATGGCGCTGAGGGTCTGCTCGGAGGCCGCCAGGTAGAGGTAGAGGGGTTCACCAGGAATGGGTTTGCTGAGGAGAGGAGGGTTGACGAGGTAAGCCTTGAGCTGGTCGAACGACTCCTGTTGCTGCTGACCCCATTCGAAACCTTTAGCCCCCCTGAGAGCCTTGAAGAAGGGGAGGCATTTCTCCCCGGACTTCGAGAGAAAACGCCTTATGGCGGCTAAGCGGCCTGTTAGCCTCTGAACTTCCTTAACGTTCTTAGGAGGGGCCATGTCTAATATGGCCTTGATTTTCTCAGGGTTAGCTTCAATTCCTCGTTGGCTGACCATGAAGCCGAGGAACTTTCCTGACGAGTGTAACGCCCCGAATCCCAAATACAACTGAATTCGAGATGTTCTACAGGATCTTTCCACTTTCTTTAGTACAACTTTACAAGGAAATTTGAACTTTTCATTTTACATCAGAATTTACATAAAACATTACACTTTACATTGCACAGCGGAAGTAAAATTTACAACAATTTAATAAATGTACAACAACATTGTATAATCTTTAGTCCTCTGTTCCTCTTTAATCTTTATCATGTCATTTACCTGTATATAAGACTGTGGGTACGTCAGTTTATTCAACCGACGAACATTATACACGGCCATCCTCTCTATGCCGGAAATAGTATAACTTATTTTCCATATTTAGCAAACACAAACTTGTCACATGTCAAACTAAAGGGACTACCCTATTGATGTCGTGTTGTGATTGTGCGCTTAGTCCTTAATGCAATTATTTATATTATATGACACTAATGCGCACTTGTTCGGATTCTATGCATCTCATACTACATAGGTCCGAGGGCAAGCCTCTTATTCATTCTTCATCTTTGTAGGGTTCAATCCCTCGTCATGACTTAATCTACTACTGTAACTACGGTGAGTATCCTAGATGATCTATGAGTACAAGCACGTGTACAGAAAACCTGGAGGGGAACCCCACGCCATGTCTTGACTCGTCAAGCATGCATTCTGTGGTAATTCAGCCTCCTTCATGGCACACGATCCTCTTGCAGTCACCAAACATCCCACAAGCGTGGCTAGAGTCCGATCATTACTGAGTTGTGCCCACACCATGTCTTGACTCATCAAGCATGCATTCTGTGGCTCACACACCCGCACCGTAAACTCTGGTTCTCATACTCGTGTTTTCTCTCACTTTCATCACGTCTTCACTATGCACTATTCTTAATTTTTATTAGAATCGTGAACAAAATCAAAGCTCTAGAGTTAGCCTCTCCACTAAACCGGACTTATTCATTTATTCAAACATGACCAACCTTGGTCTTTCATTTCAGTATTTCATTTCATTTTTTTCCAAATGCCAGGGGAGACTTAGCTACTCTTTTGTTTAAATTCCAATTCACAATTTCTAAATTGAGCATTTCTAACTCATAAATTCATATTCATACTCACACAGATTTCTTTTCAATAGCATGATCTCTGAATTATTCAATAGTCCATAATCATACATGGAATTTATATACTTCATCAATTATTAATTTCACATTGAAATTCACATCACTAACGAATATTCACATTTCATATTTTTCACACTATTCTCAAATGAGAATAATTCACATCCATCACACAATAAAATTTCTTTCTTTACTATATTGATCTTCTAATCCTTCATTTCAAATTCTTTTTGCAAGATATAATTTCACAAAAATATAAATACAGAACCATAGTTCTATTTACACATTTTATTCTCAAATCTTGTTTTATTTCATGCAAATAATTTCCAAATTATTTTTCATAAGTCCTACATATTTTTAGAAGAATAATCATATTTTTCTCATAATTTTTCGATCACTAAAACACTCAAAAAAATAAATTTTTAAATCTGGCCGAAGCCAAGATTCGAACCCAGCACCACAGGAAACCCAACCGCACGCTCTGACCATGTGGTCACTTGTGCTCAGCGGTATAAAAGAGAACCAGAGAGTTAAATACTCTCGATTCGGAACTGATTGGATTTAAAGGAAAACGCACATAAAAGATGCTATTCTCAAGAGTCGAACCAGTGACTTGTGAGAACCCAACCGCACGCTCTGACCACTTGGCTACGTGCTCAGGTTGTCAAAGTACAACTCAAATTCTTTTTAATACAATTCTCTCTGTTATTAAAACAATTCGATATTCAACAAGTCCTCATTTCATTTTCTTTTTATAAAAATTACTGTAGAATTCCAGATTGACTAATATCATCATAAGTTATATTCCAGTACAATAAAAATATTTTTTTTCAATAATCAAAACATATTTTTCATACAATTAATTTGAATTGTGAACTATCACTACCCCATTTCTTCTTTTTCGACATTTCTCAACAATTAACGCCACAAATCTCTTTATTAGCAAACTACACATTAATTTTCTATTTTTAATCTTTTACCAAACATACAAATCTATATCATAATTCATTTATTTCCATATAACACAAAGATCCATTTAATCACATGAAGTAGCATTGTCAATCTACTAACTTTGTGTATATAATTTGTGATGTAGATAATGAAACTTTCTTTAACAATCCATGGTTATAATTAATTCACACAAAACTTAGATTTTTACTAATCAAATCACATACAATTGCACACCCCCATTCCACTAAATTTATAGCTCAAATCTCCAATTAAATGTGTACTCTTATTAATCTTTTTCATGCATCATTTTTCCATTCCAATCTAGCATGTATTCCTACTTAGAAATATAGAAAATTTACCCACCTTATTGAAGAAAAGTACAATTTGCGACCTCCTAAACGAATGTCCTTGCAAACAAATGCTCCTCCTCCTTGTACACGTGCGCACAAGCCACACCCGAGCACTCCCCAATGCCAAACCGTGAGCCCCTCTTTGAAAGCTGGCCTCCCTCTTCTTGGATGATGCAAGCACAAATCCCACACAACTTCTCAATCTTTTACTCACTTACTAACTACTAGATAATGTAATTGAACTATAGGTTTGGAAGAATTAATTTGCACAAGAATACTAGCCAGGAGGGGGGGGGGGTATTTATACTAAAAATCAAGGAGAATGGATGGCTAAGATTGAAGTAGGAGTTAGGAACAAATGGCTAAGATTTAAGGAGGAGTTATACTAACCACCCATAATCAAGTAACCACCACACCATGATCCCACTCAAATTTTGGTTTCCCTCCAAAAGAAGCAATCCCGGCCATGCATAGGAATGTGCATATTGCACGTGTACGTGCAATGCACGTGCATGCAACTTGGTCTCCAAAATTTGTACATTTTATTTTGTATAAAAATAATCTCCAAATTGTATCCTACATGACAAGTTGTATTTAAAAATAAATTGACTCATGGGCTTTAGTTTATGGACCAAAATAATTATTATAAAAATAATAAATTAAATTAACTTTGGGCTTTTAAAAAGAAAAGGCTTTTTGTCTAATTGAAAGAAGGCTTTATAAAAATAATTACAAGCACATATTTAAAAATCTATACTCTTCATAATGAAAATAATCATAACATTTAATTCAACCAAAAATATTGCACGTGCACACTACGTGCAAAATAAAATAATTTTTCATAAATGAAAAATCGGGGCATTACAACGAGACCTTCTTAGAATAGTTCCGTCCCCGGAACTACAGTCAAGAGCGAGAAAACAAACACTCACAACAAGAACAAAAAGATACAAAGATACAATCAAGCAAAAAGCTCAGGATAGTCCTTTAACATCCTCTCCTCAGACTCCCAAGTAGCCTCTTCAACCAAATGGTTTCTCCAGACTACCTTGACAATCGGTATCGTCTTATTCCTCAAGACTTTCTCTCGACGATCAACAATCTCGACAGGAGACTCGATGTAATTCAGATCCAACTGCAACTCTTCCGGCACTTCAGGCAAATGATGACACGGATCTGGAATATAACCTCTCAGCATAGACACATGAAAGACATTGTGCACCTGGGACAACTCTTCCGGTAATTCAAGCCGGTAAGCAGTTTTTCCGATCCTTTTCAATATTTTGTACGGGCCTATAAACCTCGGGGCTAATTTCTCGCCTTTTCCAAATCGAACCACACCTTTACTGGGTGATACTTTCAGAAAGACGAAGTCACCAACCTCAAACTCAAGGTCCCTTCTCCGGTTGTCTGCATAGCTTTTCTGCCTGCTCTGAGCTTCCACCAACCTTTTTCTGATCAGATCAATCTTCTCAGAGGTTTGCTGTACAAGCTCAGGACCAAGCAACTGACGCTCCCCAACTTCAAACCAACAAACAGGCATCCTGCACTTCCTGCCATACAAAGCTTCGTACGGCGCCATCCCGATGCTAGTCTGAAAACTGTTGTTGTAGGCAAACTCTACCAAAGGTAAATGCCTTTCCCAACTACCTCCAAAGTCTAGTATACAGCACCGAAGCATATCCTCAAGAATACGGTTGACTCTCTCGGTCTGCCCATCGGTTTGCGGATGAAAAGCAGTGCTGAAATCTATCTTGGTACCCAAAGCTGTCTGAAGGCTCCTCCAGAAATGCAAAGTAAACCGCGCATCTCGATCAGACACAATAGTTGACGGAACACCATGAAGCCGGACGATCTCGCCAACATACAACTCAGCCAACTTGTCCATCGAAGCAGTGAGTTTCATCGCCAGAAAGTGAGCGGACTTGGTTAGTCGATCGACTATAACTCAAATCACATCATTGCCTTTAGGACTCTTAGGCAATCCCGTAACAAAATCCATACTGATGTTATCCCACTTCCATTCCGGAATAGGTAACGGCTGTAATAGACCTCCGGGTCTCTGATTTTCGGCTTTGACTTGCTGACAAACCTCACACTTCGCCACAAATTCAGCCACATCCCGCTTCAAACCTGACCACCAGAAATGCTATTTGATGTCTTTGTACATCTTAGTACTCCCAGGATGTACCGACAAAAGAGTAGCATGTGCCTCCTGAAGAATACTTTCTTTCAGGTCCGCCTGATTCGGAACACACAGCCTCTCTCCAAACCACAGAACTCCATCCTTGATTTGAAATCCGGACAACTTGCCAGCACTAACCTGCTCCTTCATCTCCAAAATATCAGCATCAACCTCCTGACTTGCAATGATCCTTCCATTCAGTTTAGGCTGAAGTCTCAACTGAGCTAAAGATGCTTCCAATCCTTGCAAGACAACCTCAATACCGGCTCAATCCAATTCCTCAATCAGATGCTTCTGAGTTGTAATCAAACTGGATAAACTGCTCTTGCGACTAAGTGCATCAGCAACAACATTAGCTTTCCCAGGATGATATTTGATCTCAGGTCGCATGTCCTCAAGCACTTCCAACCATCTTCGCTGCCTCAAATTCAGATCCTTCTGCTGATATATGTACTTCAAACTCTTGTGGTCCGTGTACATGTTCAATTTCTCACCGTACACGCAGTGTCTCCATTGCTTTAGGACAAAGATAATCGCAGCCAACTCCAGATCATGAGTCGGGTAATTCTTCTCATGCGGTCGTAGTTGCCTAGACCCATAAGCGATTACTCTTCCTTCTTGCATTAAGACACAACCAAGCCCACGATGTGAAGCATCGCTATAAACATCATACTCAACACCTGCTCTAGGCAAAGCCAAAATAGGTGCAGTAGTCAGTTTCTCTTTCAACTCCTGAAAGCTCGCCTCACATTGCTCAGTCCACTTGAAGTTCACATTCTTCTTGGTCAGTCCAGTAAGCGGCACGGCTATCTGAGCATAACCTTGAATGAATCTCCTGTAGTATCCAGTCATTCTCAGAAAACTTCTGACTTCCTTTACTATAGTAGGCCTAGCCCAATCTCTCACTGCCTCTATCTTCTGAGGATCAGTTGCCACTCCCTCCTTAGAAAGGATGTGACCTAGGAATGCCACTTCAGATTTTCAGAAATCACACTTGGATAACTTGGCATACAACTCCTGCTCTTCCAGCTTCTTCAAAGCTGTCGCCAGATGCTCGGTGTGCTCCTCTTCTGACTTGGAGTACACGAGGATATTGTCGATAAACACCACGACGAAAGAATCAATGAACGGCCTCAGAACTCTGTTCATCAAATCCATGAAGATTGCGGGTGCATTCGTCACTCCAAATGGCATAACTAAGAATTCGTAATGCCCATGTCGAGTTCTAAACGCAGTTTTTGTGCACATCTTCAGCTTTCACTCGAACTTGGTGATATCCTGATCGAAGATCTATTTTGGAGAAAACAGCTGCTCCTTGTAGACGATCGAACAATTCATCAATTCGAAGAATAGGATACTTATTCTGAATAGTGACCTTATTCAGCTCTCGGTAATCGATACACATTCTCATCGATCCATCCTTCTTCTTTGCCAAAAGCACTGGTGCTCCCCAAGGTGACGCACTAGGTTGAATAAAGCCTTTTTCCAACAGTTCCTCAATCTACCGTTTTACTTCATCCTGTTCCACTGGAGCCATCCTATACGGTGCCTTAGAAATGGGTGCACTTCCCGGTTGAACAGTGATGCTGAACTCTACATCACGATGCGGGGGTAACCCAGGAAAATCATCCAAGAACACAGTCGGATAGTCCCGAACCACAGGAATCTCTTGCACTTCCACAGGAATCTCTTCCTTGCGGATAGCTGCCACCAACCTAGAACACTTCTTCTTCCCTTGGAAAGTGACTTCAGGTCCACCTGGAGCCTTCACTGTTACCGTCTTGGTCTTACACTCGATGCTTGCACTGTACACCAACATCCAATCAATGCCAATGATAACATCGACTCCCAAGATAGTCAGCTCGATCAGATCAATCCCAAAGATTCGATCTCCAATCATAATCTCGCAATCAGCGTAATACCGATCAGTAGTTAAAGTTTCCCCTGATGGAGTAGCTACTGCTAAGATCTTGCCTGGAAAAATCTTCGGTTCAACGCCCAACACTTTAGCAAATTTAGGAGACACAAAAGTATGAGAGGATCCAGTATCGAACAACACAACAGCTTTCATTCCATTAAGATGAAGTTCTCCTGTTACATAATACACACTCATTACGTAACAGTTCACTTAATAAACGGGAAAAAGAAATGACAAAAACCTCTAAACGTCAGCCCTCGTACCAGTGATGACATGATCAACCTCATCAGCATCAGCTTCCGTCAATGCAAATACTCGCCCTGGTTGGTACGGTCTCTTCTCAGTCTGCTGCGTTGGTACATTGCGATTACCATTCCATGGTTTGAGACATTGAGATTGATAATGTCCCGTTTCACCACAGTTGAAGCAAGTTACCGCAGGAGGTCTCACCACATTGTTCCCAGGTCCTCCAGCCACACTAATAGCGTTCGCCCCTGTCGGTTTGAACCTTTGTGCATATGGTTGCCCCTTGAAACTCCCAGAATTGGCGGACCTCTTTCCAGACTGCCAGTTGTTCCTCGATTCTGAACAACATGAAACTGCTCCATGTCTGCTTCCATCGCTGCTGCCCTCTTGACCAACTTGTCAAATCTCCTGATACCAAGAGGTATCATTCGGGACCTCAAGCTTGGCCTCAATCCATGCTCGAACTTACGAGCCTTCTTAGCTTCATCCATCACTAGTTTCGGAGCATACCTAGAGAGCTGAGTAAACTTGGTCTCGTACTCTCTCACTGACATGCCGCCTTGCTGTAGTGATAGAAATTCCATAGCCTTCTTCTCTTGAACATCGGAGGGGAAATAGTGACTGCGGAATTCTTCCAGAAATTCCTCCGAGCCGAGAACTATGCCTCTCATTGTCCTCTTCATCGACTGCCACCAAACAGCCGCATCCTTCTCAAGTTGCAGAGTCGCCAACTTCACCTTACTGCCTTCAGGGGTCTCCAGCACTTCAAAGATCGTCTCTACCTGACGAATCCAGTTGTCAGCCGCATCAGGGTCTGACTTCCCTTCGAATACAGGTGGTTTCATTCGTTTGAACGATTCCACTAGTTTGATCGCTTTGGACACCGGATTCGCAGGTACCCTTCCTTGGTTCTGATTCATGGCCACGACGTTGAGCGTCTGATAGACTCTCGCAAGTTCCGTTTCCAGATCCAGACCTTCCCCGTTTCTAGCTCCTCTTCTAGACATATTCTGATGCAAAAGATCCATTAAATTCGAAGTATAAGACATGAATTTTAAATCAACTTGCATTTCATTGAATTCCAAACTTTATATATTCGAATTGAAAAACATTTCTTGACATCAGAATGAAAGATAGTAGAAGCTACAACAGTTTAACTCCTACGGTTCCTCTTCGCTTCTCGAAGTTCTCCCCGTAGTTCATCAACTTCATCCTTCAGCACATCGGTCAGATTCTTCCTCTTCTCGAGTTCCCATACACGATGACTGAGAACTGAAAAGTCGTCCTTGCGCTTTTCTAGCTGAGACTCCAATAATCCGACTCTCTCTCGCAGTGTTTCTAGCTGCCTCTAAAGAGATGTCACAAGACAATTTGGAACTGGTTCTTCTTCTTCGTCAGAAGAGTCATCAGATGAATCAGGAGGTGGGGTGATCTCTTGGGATTCAGGCCATTCTTCTCCGTCAGAATCTGCTTGCCCTGGGTAGTACTCTTCCTTGGAATCTGCCTGTCCAGGATAGGTACTCTTCCTCGATGATATGCCAGTCGTCGTCTCCAGCAGGGTCGAAGTAGTCAGCCATCTCAGAAATAGAAAGGAAGAAGCATAAGTCATAGAGCAACACAAATGTAAGTCACTTACATTTAAATCTCTAAACTCAAACACACACTCTAAATGTCCACTTCTAGGGTGTTGACCCTTATAAATTTGTACAAGTGTGGAAGCGTGGCTCTGATACCACTCTGTAACGCCCCAAATCCCAAATACAACTGAATTCGAGATGTTCTACAGGATCTTTCCACTTCCTTTAGTACAATTTTACAAGGAAATTTGAACTTTTCACTTTACATCAGAGTTTACATAAAACATTACACTTTACATTGCACAGCGGAAGTAAAATTTACAACAATTTAATAAATGTACAACAACATTGTATAATCTTTAGTCCTCTGTTCCTCTTTAATCTTTATCATGTCATTTACCTACATATAAGACTGTGGGTACGTCAGTTTATTCAACCGACGAACATTATACACGGCCATCCTCTCTATGCCAGAAATAGTATAACTTATTTTTCATATTTAGCAAACACAAACTTGTCACATGTCAAACTAAAGGGACTACCCTATTGATATCGTGTTGTGATTGTGCGCTTAGTCCTTAATGCAATTATTTATATTATATGACACTGATGCGCACATGTTCGGATTCTATGCATCTCATACTATATAGGTCCGAGGGCAAGCCTCTTATTCGTTCTTCATCTTTGTAGGGTTCAATCCCTCGTCATGACTTAATCTACTACTGTAACTATGGTGAGTATCCTAGATGATCTATGAGTACAAGCACGTGTACAGAAAACCTGGAGGGGAACCCCACGCCATGTCTTGACTCGTCAAGCATGCATTCTGTGGCAATTCAGCCTCCTTCATGGCACACGATCCTCTTGCAGTCACCAAACATCCCACAAGCGTGGCTAGAGTCTGATCATTACTGAGTTGTGCCCACGCCATGTCTTGACTCATCAAGCATGCATTCTGTGGCTCACACACCCGCACCGTAAACTCTAGTTCTCATACTCGTGTTTTCTCTCACTTTCATCACGTCTTCACTATGCACTATTCTTAATTTTTATTAGAATCGTGAACAAAATCAAAGCTCTAGAGTTAGCCTCTCCACTAAACCGGACTTATTCATTTATTCAAACATGACCAACCTTGGTCTTTCATTTCAATATTTTATTTCATTTTTTTCCAAATGCCGGGGGAGACTTAGCTACTCTTTTGTTTCAATTCCAATTCACAATTTCTAAATTGAGCATTTGTAACTCATAAATTCATATTCATACTCGCACAGATTTCTTTTTCATTAGCATGATCTCTGAATTATTCAATAGTCCATAATCATACACGGAATTTATATACTTCATCAATTATTAATTTCACATTGAAATTCACATCACTAACGAATATTCACATTTCATATTTTTCACACTATTCTCAAATGAGAATAATTCACATCCATCACACAATAAAATTTCTTTCTTTACTATATTAATCTTCTAATCCTTCATTTCAAATTCTTTTTGCAATATATAATTTCACAAAAATATAAATACAGAACCATAGTTCTATTTACACATTTTATTCTCAAACCATGTTTTATTTCATGCAAATAATTCCCAAATTATTTTTCATAAGTCCTACATATTTTTAGAAGAATAATCATATTTTTCTCATAATTTTTCGATCACTAAAACACTCAAAAAAAAGTTTTTAAATCTTTCCGAAGCCAAGATTCGAACCCAGCACCACAAGAAACCCAACCGCACGCTCTGACCATGTGGTCACTTGTGCTCAGTGGTATAAAAGAGAACCAGAGAGTTAAATACTCTCGGTTCGGAACTGATTGGATTTAAAGGAAAACGCACATAAAAGATGGTATTCTCAAGAGTCGAACCAGTGACTTGTGAGAACCCAACCGCACGCTCTGACCACTTGAGCTACGTGCTCAGGTTGTCAAAGTACAACTCAAATTCTTTTTAATACAATTCTCTCTGTTATTAAAACAATTCGATATTCAACAAGTCCTCATTTCATTTCGTTTTTATAAAAATTACTGTAGAATTCTAGATTGACTAATATCATCATAAGTTATATTCCAGTACAATAAAAATAATTTTTTTCAATAATCAAAACATATTTTTCATACAATTAATTTGAATTGTGAACTATCACTACCCCTTTTCTTCTTTTTCGACATTTCTCAACAATTAACACCACTAATCTCTTTATTAGCAAACTACACATTACTTTTCTATTTGGGCAAAAGCCAAAGTACCCCCCCAACGTTTGGCCCGAGTACAAAATGCCCATACAACGTTTGAAAAAGTACAATAAACCCATTTCTCCGTTAACTTAACCCCATCCGTTAAGTTATAATTATTAAATTACTTTTTTACCCTTACCCTTTCATAATCAAACCTCTTCTTTCTTTTTTCCTTTTTCTTCATTCTTTTTTTTCAAATTATACAACTTGCTAGGCATGGAAGAAATCATGCCATATATAACATGATATTATGATATATTCCAGTGATCGCAGTTCTCTTCCTATATGATATCGTATGCCAAATTTTGCTCAAGATTCTCTTTTCCACAAAGAGATTCCCTCACTTGCGTAAACGCATGCCTACGTTTTGACTCACTCTCTCTTTCCCTCCGTTCTTGAAGGGTTCTTCGTCAGATTCCAACAATGGAGGTACTTCGCTTAATCTTTAATCGCTTTTGCTTTGTAAGTTCGTTAATGTTTACTGTTCACATGCTCTTAAACCCAGTTCTAATTAAGCTGCTTTGTGGGTTCACTTGGATCATGTAATTCTCATCAAAGATGGGGTTTTTTATTACTCAAATTAGTTCAGATTGAAAAGATTTTTCCCAAACCATTCACACTTCACTAAACCATTCACACTTCACACTTCACATTGTATGGGCATGGAAAAAATCAACCTCTTCTTTCTTTTTTTTCTTCATGCTCTGCTTAAGAAATCATGCTCTGCATGGAAAAAAAAAGAATGAAGAGCATGATTTCTTCCATGCCTAGCAAGTTGTATAATTTGACAAAAAAGAATGAAGAAAAAGGAAAAAAGAAAGAAGAGGTTTGATTATGAAAGGGTAAGGGTAAAAAAGTAATTTAATAATTATAACTTAACGGATGGGGTTAAGTTAACGGAGAAATGGGTTTATTGTACTTTTTCAAACGTTGTATGGGCATTTTGTACTCGGGCCAAACGTTGGGGGGTACTTTGGCTTTTGCCCTTTCTATTTTTAATCTTTTACCAAACATACAAATCTATATCTTAATTCATTTATTTCCATATAACACAAAGAGCCATTTAATAACATGAAGTAGCATTGTCAATCTACTAACTTTGTGTATATAATTTGTGATGTAGATAATGAAACTTTCTTTAACAATCCATGGTTATAATTAATTCACACAAAACTTAGATTTTTACTAATCAAATCACATACAATTGCACACCCACATTCCACTTAATTTATAGCTCAAATCTCCAATTAAATGTGTACTCTTATTAATCTTTTTCATGCATCATTTTTCCATTCCAATCTAGCATGTATTCCTACTTAGAAATATAGAAAATTTACCCACCTTATTGAAGAAAAGTACAATTTACGACCTCCTAAATGAATGTCCTTGCAAACGAATGCTCCTCCTCCTTGTACACGTGCGCACAAGCCACACCCGAGCACTCCCCAATGCCAAACCGTGAGCCCCTCTTTGAAAGCCGGCCTCCCTCTTCTTGGATGATGCAAGCACAAATCCCACACAACTTCTCAATCTTTTACTCACTTACTAACTACTAGATAATGTAATTGAACTATAGGTTTGGAAGAATTAATTTGCACAAGAATACTAGCCAAAGGGGGGGAGGGGGTATTTATACAAAAAAACAAGGAGAATGGATGGCTAAGATTGAAGTAGGAGTTAGGAACAAATGGCTAAGATTTAAGGAGGAGTTATACTAACCACCCATAATCAAGTAACCACCACACCATGATCCCACTCAAATTTTGGTTTCCCTCCAAAAGAAGCAATCCCGGCCATGCATAGGAATGTGCATATTGTACGTGTACGTGCAATGCACGTGCATGCAACTTGGTCTCCAAAATTTGTACATTTTATTTTGTATAAAAATAATCTCCAAATTGTATCCTACATGACAAGTTGTATTTAAAAATAAATTGACTCATGGGCTTTAGTTTATGGGCCAAATAATTATTATAAAAATAATAAATTAAATTAACTTTGGGCTTTTAAAAAGAAAAGGCTTTTTGTCTAATTGAAAGAAGGCTTTATAAAAATAATTACAAGCACATATTTAAAAATCTATACTCATCATAATGAAAATAATCATAACATTTAATTCAACCAAAAATATTGCACGTGCACACTACGTGCAAAATAAAATAATTTTTCATAAATGAAAAATTGGGGCATTACAACGAGACTCTGAATGCACACTTGTTCGGATTGAGTCTCATGTTGTGCTTTTTCAGAACATCGAACGCCTCCTGTAGGTCGGTCACGTGGTCGGCCCCTCGGATGCTTTTTACAAGCATGTCGTCAACATACACCTCCATATTCCGGCCGATTTGAGCTTGGAAAACCTTGTTGACGAGGCGTTGATATGTGGCGCCTGCATTCTTCAAACCGAATGGCATAACTCTGTAGCAGTAGAGGCCCTGGTCGGTCACGAATGAGGTCTTCGGGATATCTGGGGGGAACATCCAGATCTAATTGTAGCCTGAGAAGGCATCCATGAAGCTGAGGAGTTCATGACCCGAAGTGGCGTCAATCAAAGTGTCAATACTCAGAAGAGGGAAGGGGTCCTTGGGGCAAGCCTTGTTGAGATCGTTAAAATAGATACAAATCCTCCAAGTCCCATTCACCATTACTACATTCGACAACCACTCGGGATAGTTCACCTCTTGTATGAACCGGGCCTTCAAGAGCTTGTCCACCTTCTCTTTTATAGCTAGCTGGCGCTCGGGGGCGAACTTGCGCCTCTTCTGTTGAACCGGTTTGGACCCCGGAGCAACGCTGAGGTGGTGGACCAAGAGCTCTTCGAAAATTCGGGCATGTCTGCAACTGACCAAGCAAAGAGGTCTCGATTCCTTCGGATGCATTGAACTATGTCGGAGCTTAGGGCGGATGGGAGGGTCTTGCTAACAAAGAACTTTCGTCTTGGATCCTGCTCAGAGAAGAGCACTTCCTCCAACTCATCCACCGGCTCGGACGTTGGTCGGGCAACATCTTAGGGGATTTCCAGAGTTTCGAGGGAGAGGACTGGACCGAGGGTAGAGGTCATGTAGCACTTGCGGGCCGTTTCCTGATTGCCTTTTACTTCCCCTACTCCTGTCCGGGTGGGGAATTTCATCTTGAGGTGGTAGGTGGAAGGGGCGGCTTCAAGGGCAGCTAGGCCGGGTCGACCCAAGATGACATTGTAAGCTGCAGGGACATCTACGACCATGAAGTCCATCGATTCCGTTCGGGTAGTAGGAGTTTTGCCAGCGGTTACGTCGAGGGTGATTACCCCTTCAATAGTCACTGGCACTCCCGTGAACCCATGGAGCGTGTAGCCGGCGGGCTTGAGTCTGTCTCGGGACAGTTTGAGGCCTTTGAAAGCGGCGAGGAAGAGGATGTTAACGGAGCTGCCATTGTCCACTAGGATCCTCTCCACTTTGAAGTTCGCCATATGGAGATTGATGATGAGTGCGTCACAATGGGGGGTGCGGACACCTTCAAGATCTTTGTCTGAGAATGTGACGGGCACTCCGAGGCCTTTAGGAGGAGGGGTGGCGCGAACCGAATTGACTTCCCTAATGAACGCCTTTCGAGAGGAGTTTGAGGAGCCCCCCATTGGGCCCCCTATGAATGAGGTGTAGGACGCGCTCCTCTTCGAAGTCGGGCGTTTCATCACGTTCAAGACGCTTATTAGCCCCCCGAGGCGGGGAAGGAAGGTCGGCTCGGTCCTTTCTCACGAATCTGGTTAACTGCCCCCTCTGGATGAGGGCTTCTATCTCATTCTTCAAGGCCCAATAATCATTGGTGTCGTGGCCATGGTCCCGGTGATAACGGCACCACTTCTCTTTATCCCTCTTCTTGGCGGGGGTGTTCATCCTCGGAGCAGGAGGTATGACCCCCTCCTTCTCAACTTTCATTAGAATGGTGGAGACATTGGTGGTGAGAGGAGTAAATTTCTCGAATCTGGGGGGAGGTCGGCGCTGGCCGCCATTATCCTTCTGGAGCTTCTTGGCCCCTTCCTCTTCTGTTCCCTTTCTCTTAGACCCGGAGGAGGACCCCTCCAAGTTGGGGCGGTGCTCAGCCTCTTCGGCTCGAATATACTTTTCGCTGCGGAGGAGGAGGTCAGAGAAGTTCTGTGGGGGTTCTTGGCGAGGGAGGAGCGGAGGCTGGAGTTGAGGACATTGGATTGAAATGCTGCTGCAGCGACCGACTGGTCGAGGGATGCTATGGGCCTGGCTTCAGCTGTGAACCTTTTCACATAGTCTCTCAGCTTCTCACCCTTCTTCTGGTGGAGGTAGAGTAGCAAAATGCTGGTCTTCTCAGTTCTGCGGCTACTCACGAAGTGGGTGACGAAGAGTGTCTCACATTGCTCGAAGGAGAATATTGAGGAAGGGGCAAGGCGAGAGTACCATTCTCGAGCTGGGCCCTTGAGAGTTGCGGGGAAGGTTTTGCAAAGCAGAGCATCGGAAGCTTGATGGATGAGCATGAGGGTCTTGAAGCTTTCGATGTGATCGACGGGGTCAGTCTCCCCGGAATAAGTCTCGAATTGAGGAGGCTTGAAGCCGATTGGCACGGGTGCATCCATTATGGTTCGGGAAAAAGGAGGTCGACTAGGGCGAAGGGTCCTTCCCCTAAGTTCTTCTTCTCGGTCTAACTGACCCAAGCCCCTCTCCATTTTGTGGAGACAGCGGTAGACAGCATCATCCTTTCGATGGTAATCAGCCGTGCCTCTAGACTAGTCTTCGTACGAGGGAGAGCGGGGGCTACGACGACGGTAGCTTCTGGAGCGGCGAGGACTTGACATGTGTCGGGAGTTGCTAGGAGCTGGAGGAGGAGTTGGGGACCGTCGGCAAGGACTTCGGACCGGAGGAGGAGAGGGGATCTTTGGAGCATTGGTGTTGGGACGGAGATTGAGAGCTTCTAGGACGGTTGCTTGAAACTGCTGGAACTCGGCACGGGTGATGGGTGCCTCATCGTTCCTAGGATGTTGCCGACCGGCAGGGGAATGGGGTCTTCTCTTGTGATGCTCGGGGGACTCTCTCCGCCCCCATCGGATAGGGGACCTTCTGTAGTCTCGGAGGTGAGGAGATCGCTCATCCGGACGGTGTTGGCGGGAGGCTCCCTCTCGGGCCCACTTTTCATCCAGACGGCGGCGAAGATCCTCATCCTTCTGCCGATTGAGGACGGTGTTGTGAAGGTCGGAAGCTCGGGATTGTTGGAGGCCATAGAATCCGAAGAGGCATTGTGGATGGAGACGTGGTCCGGATGGAGAGGTTGTTTCTGCGGGTTGGGACCCTTAGGAGGTTGTTGATTCTGAGGAGGAGGCAGGTCCTGTTGGAGAGGGTCCTCGGCTTGAGGCGGAAGTTGCCCCTGCTGTTGAGCGGGTTGAGGGGGGACTTCCTGTTGTTGATCGGGGTTGGGTCCTCGGTTGGACCCTCTGGATCTGGCTTTCCTAGGAGGAATGGCTGGAGAAGATCTGACCAACGGGAAGAGGGGAGGCTGCTATTCGTTCGTTTCCCATAGACAGCGCCAATCTGTGGCCGCTGAATCTGGTGTGGGGGCAAACAGATAGTATTTGTGGATTCTTGGGAAACTTTGAATAACAAACCCGTTACCTGTTCCGCCGGAGTTTGACCGTTGCTCCCGCCGTTCACCTGCAAAAAGTGCGAGACACCGGGGTTTTTCCCGGTGACGCACCCTCCGACGCTCAAGTCAGTAATCAGGAAGATTATGAGAGAGCGTAAAACTGGCAAAAGATTGATTACCTCTTAATGGAGATGGATGGGGGGTATTTATAGGTGCCGCTGGGATCAGACTAGGAATGTAATCCCCGTGATCTGATAAGGAATATAATCCCCGTAATCAAATAAGGAATGTAATCCCTAATCCCCAGTGAAAGGATAGTTATGAATCAGGGCCGTTGATTAGGATTTAATCAGAAACCCTAATTCTATCCTTTCTGGACCGGGTTTGCTGCGGGTTGAAACCCGCACCCAGTTGAGGTGGATCCTGTTCGCGGGTTAGTGGGTCTTCGAGGAGGAGAACCAGTACCCGCTTCAGACCCATTAATAGGTGAAATTACCGTTTTACCCCCGGGGCTTCAAGATTCGTGCCCGATTTGGACGGTTCCAATTTAACCCCGTTTTTAGCCATATCAGGATAATTAATTTAAGAAAGTCTGAAAAATATAATTCTGGATAGCAAGGGTCACTGTATAAAAATCAGTTTTTCCGCTGCTACAGAAATCGAAAACTGAAACTGTCTGAAATTCTGAAAACTAGACTTCCACACAATTCCAACCCATATTTAAAATACAAAATCGAAAATAGCAGCTAGGTCAAATATAGTATTCTTTACAGGTTACATGTTTAGGCAGAAAATCGACATCAAGTTGTTATAAATTTAAGATCAGAGAAAACTCAATTATAAAATCATCAAATATATTCTTTAGACTACTAAACATGTTAACTAACATTCTGTAAATTATAAGAGAATTATTTTAATATTAAATCAATCTTTTAATAGATTGAACAATCAAACATACAAGAATCTGAAATTTCTAGAAATAAAACACAGCAGTATTAAAATAAGCATAACTTTTGCAGTACAACTCGGAATTTAGAGATTCGATATGTTCCGAAAACTAGAGACATAGGGCTACAACTCTTATTCAGAAAGTTATTTATTTTGAGATCAAATACTAGGTCAAAAATGACAAGCAAAATCCAGACAGCAAGCAACATACAGATTTTTCGATATTTTTTATGAAATAAAGTGATTTAACATGATGGGTATCAATTCTATAGTTGGTAAATCATCTGATCAGCATGATCGGTGTAATACCCCAGATTTTTAAATAATGTTTTTAACATTAATAAATGAATTAAATATTATTTTTGGTGATTTAATGAATATTTTTCTGAAGATTAATCTTTTTACATGTGCAAAACACGTGCAAATATTTTCTTGAAAGTTCAAAATAAAAAATTATTTTGGGGGAAACTCATTATTTATTATTACATATTATTTTTGAATTTTCTTGATTTTTCTGATAATTATTTGACCTATTTGCAAATATTACAAAAAGAATGACTTTTGTGCAAAATTACCACTTGGAGTGAAAACTCCATATTTTTGGATTTTTTGGCTAGGTATGATGCCTAGACAACACAGAGGTAAAGGTAAAGAGTTTAATTTTTGTTTTAACAAATTTGGTTTATTTTACAAGTTTTGATGAAAAATGGTCTTTTTTGCAAAATTACAACTTAGAGGGGCGAAAGTGCAAATTCATTTTTCTGGGTTTTTCAAACAGTGCCGGTTGGTATTAAGATGGTTGTTTTGTTTTTAAAACTCAATTAAGTTGGTTCTACTCAATTTCCAAGTATAAAGATTTATATATGTAAAGGTATATTTTTTTTTTTGATGAACCGGATAGGGTCATAACGACCCCAGCCATACGATTATCATAAAAAAGGCAATAAGCCGACAGTAACAAAATAATTTTACAAGCTGTAAAATGATCACAACAACACGCAGCGAAAACAACAATAACAAGGATAGCAAAGATAACACAGTAAATAGGAAAAAAGAACTAAGAAGCAGCAACAGGATCAGTTCCTCAAGCGCGGACAAATGAGCCGAGCTATCATCGATGATGAAGGAGAGGCCAGCCGCTCCAAGCACTAAAACGAAACACCGAACTGATCCTTCACTCCCCTGGCCTGGGGATGGACTCCGCTAGCCCCAAGGATGGGAAACTGCTCTAAATGCAAGGGATCAAAACTGGAGGAGTACCTGAGCAAACAAGAACAAAGCAAGCAAACAGAGCAACAAACATAATAACACCACAGAACAGGTTCAGGAAAACGCATGGAGCATCTCAGATGCAGCAGCCAACTCCGAAGAGACGCAACCTAAAAGAAAAGACCATCTGAAGAGACAGTCAAACAGATAAAGCACAATACATCACATAAAGAGCAGTACACAGAAAGCCTATGGCATGTGCACAACAGAAAACTAGTGATGCACTGAGAAACAGTAACATCGGTCTCCCAACAGCACCAATGTAAAAACCTGGAGAAAACATAAGCATCTGATATAAACCCATCCATAAAATGGATTACAAAAAGAAAGGAAGTCCATTACATAACCTAAAATAACTGATGATGGCTAACATCAGTACCAAAATAGAATCATCATAAAGTAAACAGACAAGAAATCAACCTCTGCCGGAGCAAGCAAAACCCAGAGCCAAAGCTCATAAAAGGTGTCCCAATCAAGTAGCATGAACAGCGGGATAAGCACAAAAACTGATCCGGCGACCGCTCTTTAGAGCAAGTATCAAGTCTGCAAAAGTAGGGAGAAGAACAATGTGAAATATATAATCCAAACAGACAAATGCAGGAAAACTATAAGCTTTGAAGATTACGAAGACAAAGGTAAGCATCTACTAATTTATGTTCAGCAGACACAATTAGATCAGTCGCTTTCAACTTCGACGACCAAAGGTTGAAAAGAAATAAAAAATCATCTATCATCGCAACCATGGAATGCCTGCGATGCTTGAACAAGATAGAATTCCTCTCTTTCCAAATAAGCCAAATGATGATATGAATCGACAGAATCCAGGCTTTACTGAACTGGGGGTTCGAAGGCTTAGCATTCCAGCAAGAAGATAAATCAGGTGGAATAGATCCAGTGTCCCAAGCCAAGGAGCAAATCTTCCACAGCGGAATGACAATAGGGCATTGAGTAAAGAGATGATTCGCATTTTCAGCATGCTGAGTGCACAGCGCACAAAGCTGGCCCCATGCTAAATTCCTTTTGTTAAGAATATCGACCGTGAGCAATTTATTATTAAAGGCAAGCCAAGAAGTGATAATCACCTTAAGAGGCACCGAAATATCCCAGAAGTATTTAGCTACTGGAGATCTTACCCCTCTCGAATTAAGGAATTTATAAAAGGATTTAACAGAAAACGAGCCCGTAGTTGACCAGCGCCAACCAATGCCTTCTGAAGAATTCCATTCAAAATTATTGAGCAATGAGATGAGCTCATCAAAGGCCTCTGCCAACGATTGGGGAAGATCGATAGAGAAAGGTATAAACCAGAAACGAACATTGTCGATCAAGACATAAGAGTCCGCAATGGATGCCGTCGGATAAATAGCCAAATTAAAGAGAGAAGGGAAAGCCATGGCTAGCGTAGTGTTACCAATCCAAAGATCAGTCCACAATCTAGCTCTTGCACCGTCATGACAAATACGATCAAAACCACACTGAAAAGTGGAGGCTGCCTTCCAAATACCCTTCCAAAAGGGTGAGGCGAAGCGAAAAGTTGCCTCGGGGAATTCCCACCATTGGAAAGCGCTGGTGCGATAACCTCTAACAAACTTAATCCATGGTAAATGATCACAGTTGCGGAGTTTCCACAACCATTTACCTAAAAGAACAATGTTATGATCGCGAATGTCCAAAACACCGAGACCTCCTTCCTCCTTGGGGGAACAGATCAGTTTCCACTGACACAAGTGAGATCCAGGTTTGAAGGAAGACGAACCGTTCCAGAATAAGTTACTACGAATTTGGTCAATCCTTTTTACCACCCAGGAGGGTAAATAGTAGAAGGACATAAGATAAAGAGGCATGGCTGAAATCACTGAGTTAATAAGAGTCAGCCTGCCCACTCTAGACAAAAGTTTACTGGACCAAACATTAAGCCTAGACTCGACTTTATCGACAAGAGGGAGCCAATCTGATCTGTGCAGCTTTCCCCATCGAAGTGGGATGCCTAGGTAAGTAATCGGGAAGGAAGCTACTGGGCAATTAAAAAAGTTGGAGACTTCCTCTTGGCGATTGGGAGATCCACCTAACCAGAGAACGGAAGATTTTTGGAAGTTAATCGATAAACCGGAAGCCATCTCAAAACAATAGAGGAGAAGCTTGAGATTACGAAGAGAGGGGGGTTTGGTTTAGTGAAAATAATAGTGTCGTCCGCATATTGAAGGTTGAGCACTCCTTCAAAGTTTGGGGAGCTGCCTAGGCCGTCAATCATGTTTAAATTCCAAGCATTCCTGAGTAGTCTGCTAAAAACGTCAGCTACAAGAGAAAAAAGCAATGAAGATAGGGGGTCTCCTTGGCGGAGACCACATTTGAGTTTGAATTTGTGACCTTCCGTCCCATTGATAAAAATGGAAGAAGTGCCTGAGAATAAGCTGGATTTGATCCAAGCTATCCATTTGGGACCGAATCCACGAAAGATAAGAATGTCTAATAGGAAGTCCCAATTAACATTGTCGTAGGCTTTTTGAAAATCTAGCTTAAGCAGGATGCCCTCCGATTGGGTTCTATGACAATGGGAAATAATTTCCTGAGCTGCAGCTACACTATCGAGGATAAATCGATCTTTGATAAATCCCGACTGAGCCGAGTCAATCATCGGAGAGATGATAGAACTCAATCTAGATGAATGAACTTTCATAATGATTTTGAAAGAAGTGTTGATGAGACTGATAGGTCTGAACTCAGAGACGAGATGAGCCCCAACTAACTTCGGGATAAGAACAATGTGGGCGTAATTGATGCGGTCGAAAGAAAAGGACCCTTGGTGAAGGTCTTGAAACATTTTGAGGAGGTCTGCCTTAAGCAGATCCCAAAATTTTTGGAAAAAGAACGCAGGAAAGCCGTCGGGCCCGGGAGCCGAATCACCTTTTAAAGCGAAAACGGCCGATTTGATCTCCTCGAGGGAGAACGGGGCTTCGAGTGAAGAAAGATCATGCTGTTGGAGACCATAAAGTTGGAGCCAATCGAGCTCAATCAGACGATGCTTCTTTGATCCAATAAGGTTTTTGTAGAAGGAAAGAAATTCCCGATGAATGGATTCATCGGACGTGAGGTCAACTCCCTGAGCAGAGATGGATGAAATGCGGTTGCAACGTTGTCTATGGGAAGCAAAGTTGTGAAAGAAAGCGGTATTAGCATCACCCTCCTTGATCCAGTTGGCATGAGCTCTTTGAGCCCATTTAAGGTGATCCTGTCGAAGGATGGCTTCATAATCTTGCTTGCAAGATCGGCGTTCCGATCTACAAGACTCAGATAATGGCCCAAGCTTTTCCATCCTATCGATGGAAGCAATGGTATTCAACAGAAAATCCTTAAGGAAATTGGTGTTGCTTTGTCTCTCCGATCTCCAGATTTTGCAACCGTGCTTAATGGTGTGAAGCTTAAGCAAGATGTTACCTAACCCGGAAGAGCCGGTAACCGAAGCAAGACATTCAGAAACAAGATTAACGAACAGCTGGTCTTGCAGCCAAAACTTTTCGAATCGGAATTTATGCTTGATGTTAAATCGGAAATTAGAATGAAGCAAAATAGGAATATGATCAGATGAGGGATTGGGAAGAGCCTGGACGAAATATTGTTGAAATTTCATCAACCAGTTATGCGAGACCAAAAAACGATCCAGTTTGGCAAGGGTCGGAAGATCACGTTGATTAGACCATGTGAATGCCCTTCCAGAAATAGGTAAATCTGTTAGTTGAAGATTACGGATACAATCGTTAAACAAACCAGATTGTAATATGGAAAAGACCTGATTCGATCTTTCAGAAGCAAAACGGGTAACATTAAAATTCCCGCAAAAGAAACAGAGTTCAGAGGAAAATTGCTGTAATGATGAGAATTCATGCCAAAATAATGGTCGCCTATCAGAGGAAGAAGGGCCGTATACCGAAATGACGGTAAGCGGGCAATTGAAGGTAGACCAATGGAGCTTGACAATTAAGAAAAAGTTCAAACGTTGCACTGAAATAAGTGAGAAAAGGGCCTTCTTGAAACCAAAAAGAATTCCTCCTCTGGATCCCATAGCATCCAAAGAGATCCATTTAGAGATAATGGATCCACCTAATGAACGAAAGATCGTAGCAGAGGGGGATTTCAGTTTGGATTCTTGGATAGATATAAGATCACAGTGAGACGATGAAATCAAATCAAAAATCGCCCTACGCTCGGTAGGGCAGTGTAGACCGCGAATGTTCCAGGAAGCACTAATCATTGGGAGAACGGAACTCCATAACTCTAGAATATTCTTTCCTCCTAAGCGAACGAATACGGGGCGAGTCCAATGGATCTATAAGAAACCCAAGACCTTGGGCAGTCGAAGCTAGCTCAGAGTTGGAGAGAGAGTCAAAGATGGGAACATAAATGGATCCTAACTGGAAGGACGGGGTAAGGGAAGAGTGGGCTGACTGCGATCGACGCAGCTCAACACTGGGCGAGCTAATGTTAACAGGCGAACCCGATAACACAGATAGACGCGAATTTTTAGCCTTAATTCGCGCGCTTGACCTAATGAACCGGGGTTTAAAATGAGAAGAAAGATTGTCAAAAGGAGAGACCTCCTTCTTCTGAGAAGAAGAGCGCCGCCCGAAAGAATCCTCCAATTCGATAGACGAAGGAGATAGGTCCGATACTTTAATCGAACTAACAGAAAGAGAGGAGAAGTGAATTATCGGCTCAGAACGAAAGAGAGGTGAGGGAACCAATAAATCTCGGGCTTTCACCGCGAGAGAATTGGAAGTCCACTTAAGGGAAGCGTGAACGGCTGATGCGTACCAGCATCTGGGCCGAACACAAAGGACAAAGGAGCAATCGATGCTCAAAAAATCCGAACAAAACCATTTGAAAACAGAAACCGCAATAAAATAAAAATCATCAACAGAATGCTGAGAAAAAATGATATCGCGTACCTTATGAGTGGGGCCGCTCGCCAGCTCCGCTTCTTCCTCCGATAAGAGGGAGTCCTGTTCAACCCAAGCTGAGTCTTTGGAAGGTAGGGATGGTGAAGGCTTGGATGAGGAGAATGCAGGATCCGACTTCTTCGGAGTGGGAAAATGCGCAAGCTGTTGAAATAGTTCCCAATCCGACTTAAAGTACGGGTTGACTTCCCATGCTGGCCATGGAGAAGAAGATTTCTTATCCTTAACAATTTGAGTCGGCGACTCCACCACAGGTGTGGGATTAGAAAAAATAGGCTGTGAGACAGCAGAGAGAGAAGGAGGGGCCGAGGACGTAGCTCTAGAACCACCCTTAGAAATATGTCGATCATGATTGATCCAAACTAGATTGAGGGATTTCGATGGAGAGATTTTGGGGATGGGAGGATGTACCGGCGGTTTGTAAGGGGAAGGAAGTTTGCTGCGGGATGCAAATCTATTTAAAGGTATATTTAAAAGAGGTATTTTGCAAATCTATTTACAAAACCCTAAAACCTATATTTCCGGCCTATTTAAGAGTAGGGGTGCAGCCGTCTCTTGCTGTGCTACAAAAAGGATTTCTTATTATTATTTTCTTGAAGTTTTCTAGCGAGGATTCTTGGTTTTCTTGCGAAGAAGGATTTTTCTTATTCTCTATTTTTCTTCAGTTGATTATTCAAGGATGTGAGTGACATATTTTTATTTTCTTTTGTTCTATGCATGTTGTATGTGATGATTTGTCTATTAGAAATCATATTTGGGTTTGGATGAAGTTATAATGCATTTTTGATTAGTAGATGAAATAAAAATTGAATCTTTTCATGAAACCTATGCTTTGATGATTTAAATTACTTATAGATGGCTTGAGATTGTTAAGAATCTAATAGAAATCATGAGTAGGTCATTTTCATTCATATACTTGCTGTTTTGATTGCTATAAGAAGATTGTATGTTGATTATTGCATAAAAGTAAACAAAATTTGATTAAAGATGAACCCTACTGTGTGTAGGCATATGTGGTTTTGTTATGGATGTTTCGATGGTTAAAACTTGATTATTGCATGTTGTAAGTGCATATGTTCATGAGTAATTGATGTAAGTAATTGGGTATGTGTAACAAGTTATAGGAGGATTTATTAGATCTAAAAGATCAAGTTTTGAAGCCCAAAGAGGGGTTTTGCCTTTCGGGTTTGTAGTGTGTAGGCCGAAGGTTGCTTTGATGCATTTTTGTGAAAATCTTGATTTGGATCTGGGTTGTTTGACACTGAGGTTTTTTAGAACAATATACTACATATATACAATGGATTCACAATGATTAACTGATGCATAATTACACAAACACACATACACACCTTCACATTCTTAATCCACTGTTTTGAGAGTTTTGTGAATTTTGATGGAGTTTTGTTGGATTTTCGATTGCTTTTGTCCTGAGATAGTTTAAACAACCTATCACTTTTATTTGGTGAAGTTCTGATGCTAAATTGGATGCTTAAACTCTATTTGAACATATATATATATGCATTGACTTTTTTGAGAGATTTTTGTGAAAAAATTATATTTTGAGATCTTAGCGTGTTTTGAAGTGTCTTGTTGACTCCTACATGTCATACTAAACAAATTCAAACATCTCAGGAATTTAGAATTTACAAGTTTGTGTTTTTATGAAATAAAATGATGTATCGGTTAAACATGCGCATAACCTTAAACTGCAGTCTGTAGGTTCGATAGTCGACCGACCAATGTCGACAGTCGACTGTTGATGGCTTGGCTGAAGCATTTTTCTTGAGTTTCGGATTTTCTGCGGGACAGTCGACTGGCTATCTTATGCAGTCGACTATAACTGCTCTGATTGATGTTCACCTTGAGTTTTGGATTTTTTGCGGGACAGTCGACCGACTACCTTATGCAGTCGACTGTCACTGCTCCGATTGATGTTTTCCTTGAGTTTTGGATTTTACGCGGGACAGTCGACCGACTACCTCATGAAGTCGACTGCCACTGCTCTGACTAATGAATTTCTTGAGTTTCTAATGTTTCTTTAAATGATTATTTCTTTGATTATGGATTATTAATCTACTATTTTAATTGATGTTTTGCTACAAATTACAGTATTTTACAAGGATTGTATTTTGTTCAAACTCGGATTTCTATAATTTCATATATGGAAGTTTTCTTTGGAGTAATTAATGTTTTGTAGTTTCAAAATATGGTCATCTGTTATGAATTTAATATTCTATTTCAATTCTGAAATTTTGCAAGTATATTAAATAAAAATTGGGTTTTTGATATAAATATTTCGATGATGGATTTGTGAGTTTTATTGGAAGTTTCGTGTTGATATTCGTTTTTTGAATCTCTAAGAGATGAGTGGGAGTCCTGTGAACGGCAGATGAGATTTTATTGATTTAGACCAGTTGGGTCTTGGGGTTGTTGTTGTGAAATTAAATCCGGTAGGATACACTAACTCTAGAGATGATAATTTTTGTGTTTTAATAATAATCAACTTAAGGACAGGCACTAGTGGAGATGTGATGGAACTTGGGAAACGTAAGTATATGCTCTTGTTTTGTTAGTCCAACGAATGCGTTCCAGGATTGTTTGTTATTCTGTCTCGAGAGGACATTTGTATGTTCACATGTCGAGGGTCTGCAGGCCTATTCACAGAGCATGCAGGATGCATTTACGTGTCGAGGGTCGGCGGGCCTATTCACGGGATGTACTCGGTGTATCTGCACATCGAAGGCCTTGCAAGCCTATCCGTGGGGGACATGGTTGGGAGGAAATTCTCCGGTTGTTGAGCTATTCTTACATGATGCTTGCGTGCCGAGCGCTGTGATGCCTATTCGCTGAGTGTTTTGGATCTTGTTTCCATCACCGTAGTAGGATTAGTTGCATAACGAGGGATTTAACCTTTTAAAGTGGAGAACAATAAGGGCTTGCACCGGACCTATGTATTGTGGGATGCATAGAATCCGACAAGTATACATTAGAGAGTCTGCATATAGCATCGATGTTTTCTTGACTTGGTTTTCTGCATGTTGTTTTCTGTTTTTCTATACTTGACACTTAGTCTAGTTTCGCTTGATGTTTTTATGCCCAACTATTTACTATCTCATATTCCTTGATGTTTCCATGTTTTATTTATTGTTATTTCTTATTTCATTTATTCTTGCTGTTAACACATGTTGTTTATGACTCTATGTCTTATGCTTTATTTATGTTGTTTTCTTTTGATATCACTCACACCGTTATGGCTGACCCCTGTGGTTTTTGGGGTTAGGGTTATCTCTAGCCTCATATTTTACAGGTAGGTGCCTATAGCTTTGAATTTGGATGCTTGAGATAAAATGATGTTATGGCTTATATAATAAAAGAATGTGTTGTAAAGAAAATGATTGCAATTCAAGGTGTTTTGTATTCCGTTGTATTTTGTAAACAAGTGATGTAATAAAAGTTGAAATAAAAATTATTTGTGTTTTTGGCTATGTTTACTATTGCAATTGAAGCGGATGTTGGGAATTGTGCCACGTATTTCTAAGATATCATATTAGAAATTCGGGGCGCTACAATGGGTGTAATAGCATGGTGAATACAATTAAAAACACACACATCACAATTTTAACAACAACCAAATATCAATCGATCATTCAAACACACAAATTAACAATAATTTCTACACTAGATTAATTGTGTTGTGATTATATGAGTAACCCTATTATAACTCCTGTTTCCCCAAAAATATATTTTTTGTGTATTTTTTGTATTTAAAATTTTTGTAAATTATTTTTTTTTCGGTTTTCAAATTCTTTTGTCAAAATATATTGTGGGATCTTCTATTAAAATCTATTTTCGATCAATAATTTTATTATAACTATTTTCTATGATTTTATATTGTAAAGCAAATCTCATTTTTGTTATCATTATTAGTATTATTTTTATTATTTTTGAGTGGTTATTAAACATCTAAATCTTTGTACTAATTGTATTAGTAGTTATTTCAAATTATTTCCACCTTGTTTTACAAAATATATTTTGTTATGTAAACCTACATTTTATTGATTTATTATTTATTTACTATTATATACTTAAACCCCCAAACCCGTCTCCTCTACTACCCAAACCCGCAACCCCCAATACCCGTTAAACCCATCATCTGTTAATCTTAAAACCAACTCCCCTACTTCACCCAAAACCCATGAAAAGACCCATCCGTTAGCACCCTAAAAGCCCTACCCATGCACCAAATAAATACCCCCCTACTGTTCCCCTTCCTTCACCCTAACCCCAGCCACTTCGTCTACCTCCTATCTCCCCCGCTCCTCGCCCCAGCTGTTCACCCTCTTGTTTAACCCACTCCTGGACCCATCCCTATGCTATCCCCTTTTCCTGGTGCCTCGCCTGCCCTGCACTACCTCCCCTCCGACTGCAGCAGCGTCGCGGTGCCGACCAGCGGCAATACACCGCACCCCTATGCTCCATCTGCCCCGTCCTGCCACTCTTCAGCAGACAGTCGCGACCGCAGCACCCTCCCTCCGTTCTCTCTACTCTGTGCCTGCTTCCTTTCCCTCTCCGACGCCACGGCAGCGTCGTCAGCCAGTGCAGCGCACCTCCCGCTCTGTGCTTCGCTATGCGCTCCTCCGTCGTGACCTGCATTCACCAACTCCCTCTCCCTGTCGTGCCTCCCCGCCATCCGCCGTCCGCCCTGTGGTCGCCGCCTTGCCGCCGTCTGCCCCGGCTGCTCCCCAGTCATCGGCCGTTATCTTGTCGTCCGGTGGGTTATTTTGATCATGGGTTGATCATGTGATGTGAGCCTTCTGATCGCCTTGATCACCGTGATCATCATCATCATGGAGTTTCTTGATTGATTGATTTCTAGCCGTCCGTTGATTTGATCTTAATCATCACCATCGGGGTGATCTTGGTCGTCCATTGGATCTTGATCATCTTGCTTGATTGGATTTGGGTCGTCGATCTCCTCTTGATCATCCGATTATATACTAGCCGTCTGATCTCTTCTTGATTGACACGATCATGATGATCATCAACTTCCTTTGATCGCAGCCGTTCGATCGATCATCTTGATCTTCATCATTATCTTCATCATCAGGAAAATCTGATCGTCCGATCTGATCCGATCATCTTGATCTTAATCTTCGATCTCAGCCGTCCGATTGTGTTCGTGATCTCGATCGTCTTCATCTTGTTCGTGATCATGTGTTCGTAATTGGTTCGTGATCTGTTCGTTGTGTTTGTGTTTATGCCTCACGATCCATTCCCGTTATTCTTGTTCTTGCTTTGTTTCTGTCGTCGTCTCTCAGGCAAGTAACTTGTACTTAAATTCCTTTGTATGATACAAGTAAAAAATACCACCTATAATGTTGTTTGGTTCTAGAGATGACTCTTGTGCGTTACTCTTGTTGGGTTCTGTCTCTATAGTGCTATTTGACCATAGTTGACTCACGACACAAATTCGACATGAAACAACTAGGTTTTCACCCGTTCTTGACTTGATTATGTATGTGAACTATTTGTGAGAATTTGACTATTTGTTGAGATCCATGTGTTAGACTTATTTTGGATATGTTAATTACCCTATTTCATGTTGTTTGAACACTTGGTAGACTCGATTTCATGTTTGGTTGTGTTTAGATCAAGTTTCGTTTGAATTATGTTGATTTTGGTTTTTGAGGAAATTCTGTATTTTGCCGATAATCTGTCTTGATCAGTAATTTAGACCATATTAAGGTCAGAATCTTAATTTCAGTATAAAACATGAATTGTAGAAAAAATCGTCTACTTTCCCACCCCTCTAACCTTGCTCGATTTCATTTTCGTATGTGTGAGATATGACTGTTTAACTACAGAGGTGTAGATCAATTCCAGATTTCGTTCTTGATGATTTTGATGACTAAAATTATTTTGATACTTGTGCTACACATATTATTTTGATCTGAAACTTTGGTCAGTATTTTTATATCTATTTAGGGATTATCCAGAATTTTGGTGGATTTTATTGATGAGTTTATACGTCGTTTCATGCTTGTTTATGAAAGCTATACTTGCTGTATTTTGCTCGCTGTTCCGTAAAGATTTGTACTTTTACCCTATTTCCTTTTACTGTATAAAAATATTTTTGAAATATGAAAGTTAAATTATTTTTTCTATTTTAATCTCCTTTTGACGGATCTGGATTTCATTTCACGGTTTGCGAGATATTACTGTTTTCGTACAGGAGTGTTGGGAACTCCAGATTTGACAAACTACCGTTTCTTGATGTTTTCTAAATTTGGTTGACTAAACTAATCTTTCTGAAAAATTATGAAACTTTATATTTTGCTGCTAGACATATAGAGGAATACCCCATATTTTTCCTAAAATTTATTATGATGATTTCTTACTGTTTTCCTGTACTTGAATACAATTTACTGATTTCTAGCTGAACGTATTTCCTGGTTTAGATTCAGTTTTGAGTTATGATTTTGTGAAACACTATATGACTTATATATACTTGCTGAATTCGGTTGGAAATCTAATTTTCAAATTCTCTGAAGGATCCAGATTTGGATGTTTTTAGTAGCGGGAATCACTGTTTTAGTACAACACTGGCTTGCTGTCCTGAAATAGAAAACTAGGTCTTTTACCCTGTTATGTGTTATCTTGTACATGTACTTGTTTATCTTGCACCATGAACCTAATACATGTTTTTACCCTGTTATCCTTGCTTTGTTTTGCGACACATACATGCATGCCTGATTATAATAATAAATGACCAAACCGGAGTTAAGGGAAAGATCCAGTAGTGGAAAATATAGAAACGCGTACTGAGAAGAGGACTTGTGTCCTGCCAGCTTGTTACGTGTTCATGACTACATGATTCACGATCCTGTTACCTGTACCTGACTGCATGCTTCCCTATAGAATGATGTACTCGGAGGATAACCACTAGGTTATGCATGTTTCCTGTACCTGACTACATACTTCCCTATAGAAGGTGTGCTCGGAAGAGAGCCACTAGGTTCTACCTATTTCTGTTTTCTGTTATCCTGATCCCTGAGTACACTGCCCTATGGACTCCACTATGAAATCTAAAGAAAAATTGTTTGTTGTCGCAACCATGTGTTATGTTTTTGGAGTGCATGAAGTGCTACCTAGATAGTAATAAAACAAGACTTGACATGACATAATCTGATTTCCTGTACTTGTTTCCTGATTACCTATTTTCCTGATTACTTGCTCCTGATCACCTGATACCTGATTATCCTGTTACTTGATTACCTGTTTACCTGCATACCTGTTACCTAGTACATGATACATGTTTACCTGTTTACCTGTTCACTTGACACTTGATACATGTTACCTGTACCTGTTTGTATACCATGTTGCTTAATTCTATTTGCTTGGTTCATGTTACATATTACATTTCTGTTGACACACTTATGCCATGCTATGCTTGTTACTTAGATTTATCTATTCCATGTACTTGTATCCTACATTATAAGTGGCCCGTAATTTGCAATTGACGGGTACTTGTTTTCTCTTTCCTTCTTTCTGTAATTTGTCAAATTGCAGATTTTGGTAATCAGCTGTCCGATGGAGTATGTGAGCTAAATTTCTAGTTGGCTAGAGCTTTTGCTATCTTCATTTATTTCCTGTTGCTCATTTTGAATAATGTGTTTGTTACTTGGATTCTTTGTGTTTGGGCAATGTGACCCAGGATCTTTGACTTGTTCAGATTTGATTTATTTGAGATTAATACATTTTGTTTCAAGTAAATTTTGTTGGTATATTGATTCAATTATGCATGTGTGGTTGATTCTCTTGCATCCGACTCTGATTATTTTGTGAGATGATGTAAAGATTTCTGAACAGCTTATGGATGATGAAAATCATTCGCTGGGCCAATATTACGTACTCGTATTCCGTATTTTTGGGAAGCGGGGCGTGCTAGGATTTTCAGTGGTATCAGAGCCCAGGTTTGGGTAATGTATTTGTTGCCTAATATATTAGACAAGCTTGGCTCAAACTAGAATCAGCTCAACATTTCACCAGCCATCATGCATTAACGAATTATAATCAACATTGATCTGATACTAGTCTTATTCCATTCATTTGACCCCTTCTTATTCGATTTTCTTGATTGCTAGTTTCTTCCGTCTCTTTTAGTCGTTCTCATTTATTGATTTCTTCTTGGGTATGAATTCTTTCTTTCCGTACCCATATTCTTTTGATTCCAGTGCGAGCAATCCCCTTTTTTTTTGTCTCAGTGATTCCTTCTTATTTCAGCTCGTGTACCATTCATTGCTTTCCGTGCCTTGCATTCATTTTCATTTGTTGACTCATTTTGAGTATCATGCTAGTTATTCCTTCCCTGCCATATTCTCTTCAAATTCTGCTTGTGCCCCCTCGGTCCTTTTCCTTCATATTCAATTCTTTGATTTCTTATTTTCTTTCGTTCCTTGTAATCGTCCTCCTTTGTTGACTCTTTATTGAGTATAAAGTTCATTCTTCTCTTGCCTATATTTTCTTTATAATTTTTTGCGAACATTTTGTGTGTTTCAATTATTATTTGTTATATTTTGGATCTTCTATAAAATTGTTTTCTAAAACAAAAATTTTGTTATTTCGAATAATTGTGTATTTTAATATCACAAATTTCAAAACGTAACTTCGTACTTAAATTGAGCAATCAATATCTAAGTACGCGTGGGAGATTGCATCATCTCGTTCATTGTTTTGTTGCAACTGGATGTCGAGATGGCAAACATGCAACTAGACATCAATGGAGGCAAATTGCAACTGGATATCGGGGAGGTAAAATGTGCAACCGAATATCCAGATGGTCACCTGTAACCTGATGTCGTGGAGGCAAACCTGCAACTTGATGTCGAGAAGGCAAGTCTACAGATGGATATAAATGAGGCGAACCCACATCAAAGAACTTTCACTATTATTATTATTGTTTTCCTTATTATTATTGGTAGTATTATTATTATTATTATTGTTATTACTATTACTTTTATTATTATTGTTTTTTCTACTATTTTATTTTTGTTGTTAATATTGAATTACTTTCACAAAAGTAAAGAATCCCAAATTATATTTTGTCTTGCATTATTATCCTTACCAGTATTATTAATATTTTTATTATTATTATTATTATTATTATTACCAGTATGATTATGATGATTATTATTGTTATTACTATTTTTATTATTTTTTATTATTATTATTTTATTATTAATATGTGTTGATTTTTGTATTATTAATATTATTTTTGTTAACACCCATTAGTTTTGACCTAATTATTTAAATTAAAGCCCTCATCTAAAGCCCAATTTTATTCTAGTGTCTCATTCTTTTCTTCCTGCTCGGATCGTCGCTTGGTGTCACGTGGTCTTCAACGACATGTCTGCAGCTTGGAACGTCACCATCAGAGTGGCACAGCAGAAGCGTGGTGGACCCACAACTCACAAGTCCCAGGATCCTCTTGTCGCTTTTCCTTATTTGTATTGTTGCTTTTCCCTATCTCTTGCATTTGTTCTCATCCGTTGACTCATTGCTTGGTTCATCTCTTCCTTGTCCATCCTTTTTTTTTCGATTTCAGCTCTATTTACTTCTTCATCTCTTTGTTTTGTTATCTTACAAGTCTTGTATTATTTCTTCTTTATTTTGATACCGGTTACTTCCTTCTTGCATTCCATTCTGCCATCATGAACCTATTCATTATTTGATTCGATTCTTCCCTATTCATTCTCCCTTTGATTTCAGTTCTATCAACTTCCTATCTTGCTTTGTTATCTTGTGTTGTTTCTCTCCTTTTGATACCATTTGTTTCTTTTCTTGCATTCTAGTTGACTTCATTATTATCCACTTCCTTCTTTTTCTGGTTTTGCCACTACTTTGTTCCTTTTCCTTTAACCCTATGTTTTGTTACCCTTTCCCAGTTTGCTTTTGCCTTGTCCTATTTACCGCCTAAGTAAATTTCGAAGAAGAAGTTTTGTTGTAAGTTGGGTAGGATTTGTAACTCCTGTTTCCCCAAAAATGAATTTTCTGTGTATTTTCTGTATTTAAAATTTTTGTAAATTATTTTTTTCGATTTTCAAATTCTTTTCTCAAAATGTATTGTTGGATCTTCCATTAAAATCTATTTTCGATCAATAATTTTATTGTAACTATTTTCTAAGATTTTATATTGTAAAGCAAATCTTATTTTTGTTATTATTATTAGTATTATTGTTATTATTGTTATTAATTTTTAGTGGTTATTAAACATCTAAATCTTTGTACTAATTGTATTAGTGGTTATTTCAAATTATTTCCACCTTGTTGTACAAAATATATTTTGTTATGTAAACCTACATTTTATTGATTTATTATTTATTTACTATTATATACTTATACCTACATTTTATTGATTTATTATTTGTTACATTTCTGTTGACACACTTATGCCATGCTATGCTTGTTACGTAGATTTATCTATCCTATGTACTTGTATCCTGCATTATAAGTGGTCCGTAACTTGCAATTGACGGGTACTTGTTTTCTCTTTCCTTCTTCCTGCAATTTGTCAAATTGCAGATTTTGGTGATCAGCTGCCCGATGGAGTATGTGAGCTAAAGTTCTAGTTGGCTGGAGCTTTTGCTATCTTCATTTATATTATGTTGCTCATTTTGAATAATGTATCTATTGCTTGGATTCTTTGTGTTTGGGCAATGTGACTCAGGATATTTGACTTGTTCAGATCTGATTTATTTGAGATTAATACATTTTGTTTCAAGTAAATTTTGTTGGTATATTGATTCAATTATGCATGTGTGGTTGATTCTCTTGCTTCTGTCTCTGATTATTTTGTAAGATGTTGTAAAGATTCCTGAACAGCTTATGGATGATCAAAATCATTCGCTGGACCAATGTTACGTGCTCGTATTCCGTATTTTTGGGAAGCGGGGCGTGACACCTATCATCAATATTATATGGATGCATGAAAGATTCAATTTTTGGAGTCAACAAAGGCACGAAGTCAAGGATATTTTGGTTTGCTCGTGTAAACCCTCAATATACTCAATGAAAGAGGAACAATATATGATACGACGAACAATTGGATCTACTTACAAGAATTTCAAAAAAAACTTGAATTTGATACAAGATTCAATTCAAGAGGAAAAGTGACTTGTCTTATGGATGATTAAATTGAATAGCAAAGAATAATGGGATTAGAATCCCGGAGTAACGAACCCACAAGAATATACGTGCAAACTACGTGCACAAAGAACCAAAGCAACAACAGCAACTGCAGCTACAAGAGGGCAACGACAGCAATGGCTGACGTCGGGGGATTCTGGCGTCGGCAACGTCACTCACGGCGTTGACAAGGAACAACGGCGGCACAACTGGCAGCGAGGTCTTCTGTCATCGTGGAACCAGGGGATTCAGCAGGGGAAGGGGGTGCTCGGCGTTGGGTGAGCTCATCGACGGAACTGGGCGGCATTCGGGAGGTTGCTGACGACGGGATGTCTCCGGAGATGAGGTTGGGGAAAGGTGAACAGTAATGGGCGGGAAGTTGAAGAGTCGGCAGATGGGGAGAAAGGAGAAAGGAGAGAGAAGAGACGGGTAGGTTTAGGGTTTGTTTTATTAGGGTTTGCAATATGGTTGTATTTATAAAATACAATTAGATTGTTGGTTAATGGGTTATGATCCAATAATAATGAGTTTGGGTCTACAAATAACTGCAATTGCATTTTGGGTTCAAAAGAGATGGATTTAAAGACAATAAGGTTTAAATAAATTACTCACAATAAAATAGAATTAGGATCAACAAGAAGATAGTTCAACAAGAAGAACAAGAGCAATTCATGAACAAAATTTAATTAAGATGATCAAGAAAGAAAAAAATACAGTATTTTATTCAAATGCAAATTAAAATATTACCATGAAGGAAAAAAATAAAAAGAACAAAAACGGTAGTTACATTGCCCCTCGGAGGGCCTTGAAGAATGGAAGCGACTTCTCTCCTGACTTGGAGAGGAAACGGCCGATGGCCGCCAGTCGTCCCGTGAGCCTTTGGACTTCTATGACGTTTGACGTTTCTCGGTGGGGCCATGTCCAGTATGACCTGAATCTTTTCGAAGTTTGCCTCAATGCCGTGCTGGCTCACCACGAACCCAAGGAACCTCCCCGAGGAGACACCGAAGGTGCATTTGGAGGGGTTGAGCCTCATGTTGTGAGATCACAGGATCCCGAAAGCCTCCTCGAGGTCGCTGACATGATCCTACCCTCTACGACTCTTGACGAGCATATCGTTAACATATACTTCCATGTTCCGGCCTATCAGCACTTTGAAGACCCGGTTAACGAGCGTTTGATATGTGGCGCTGACGTTCTTCAGCCCGAAGGGCATGACTCGGTAACAGTAGAGGCCTTGGTCGGTCATGAAGGCGGTCTTCGGTATATCCGGAGGAAACATTCTGATCTGGTGGTAGCCTGAAAAGGCATCCATGAAGCTAAGAATCTCGTGCCCCGATGTTGCATCGATCAGGGCGTCAATGTTTGGAATAGGGAATGGATCTTTCGGGCAGGTCTTGTTGAGGTGTAACACCCCTGCCCAAAACAGCAATTTTAGCAAACAGCTGCCCACCACAGGCTGCCTCATAAAGGTGCTATAGCTTGTTGGTGAACTTCAATCCTAGGCAATCATATATATATTTAATTAATTTTTTGCAAACTCCTGATGTGGGAAAAATCAAATCCACATTACTTCAATTTCGTGAGCACAGCAACCCACGTAATGGGCCCCATGCCTACGTCATCAAGCACAGCGCACTCAGTGCAGCTATCTCACTCCCAGACGGGCCCTACTCCCATCTTCCACGTTAGCATACGTGACAGCAGCACAAACCAAGCAGCAAAGCGGCTTCTTCTATCAACCGGGTGCCCCCCCCCCTCCAAGCAATAATTCCACACTCTCCTCCTATAGAAACCTCTATAGGTCACAGCCATAATTAATGATCTATATATATATTATTCTTAACACAGGGTGTTACACACACACACACACACACACACACACACACACACACCCCTTTAAGAATTTAGCCTCCTCGCTAAAGCCGGGACTTGCAACGTAGCACAGGATCCACCTTTGTAGTCAATGTGAAGTGGCGTACACCTGATTCAATCAAATCTTATTGTACTGCCCTTGGCTACACCACCAGCATACTGACCACAATTCCCTCTCAGACATACAAGACACACCTCACTTTTACCCACATCGGTGTTGAAAGTCAGCTCTGATACCATTTGTAACATCCGTGTCCGAAATAGCAATTTTAGCAAAAACCGCCCACTATAGGCTGCCTCATAAAAGGTGCTATAGCTTGTTAGTGACCTTCAATCTTAGGCAATCATATATATATTTAATTAAATTTTTGCAAACTCCCAATGTGGAACAAATCAAATCCTCATCTCTTCAATCCCGTGAGCACAGCAACGCAAGTAGTGGCCCCCATGCCCACGTCATCAAGCACAGCGCACTCAATGCAGCTATCTCACTCCCGGGCGGGCCCCACCCCTATCTGACACATCAACATACGTGACAGCAGCATAGACCAAGCAGCAAAGCGGCTTCTTCTATCAACCGGGTGCCCCCCTTTTCCATCCAATAATTCCATACTCTCCTCCTATAGAAACCTCTATACATCACAGCCACAATTAATTATCTATATATTATTCTTAATACGGGGTGTTACATGAGGTTTGTGAAATCTATGCAGATTCTCTATTTCCCGTTCGTCTTTTTCACCATTACGACATTGGCCAGCCAGTCCGGATAGTTGACTTCCTGTATGAACCATTCCAAGAGGAGCTTACCCACTTCTTACCTCTCCGACTGCTGCTTGTCAAGGGCAAACTTACGTCGCTTCTACCAAACTGACTTCAAGTCCTAGTGGATGCTTAGCTTGTGCATTATTGTGTCTTCGGAAATCCTAGGCATGTCGGACGCCTTCCAGGCAAAGAGGTCGACATTCCAACAAATACATTCGATGATTAACAACTTCAGGTCCAGGGTCAAAGACTGGCTTACCTGGAACCATTTGGACTTGTCTCCTTTAGAGAAGGAGACCTCCTCCAGTACATTTACGGGCTCCGAGCCTCTATCGGATGGGAGTTCTACCACGTCAAGGGAAAAGACTCCGACCCCCACTACGGTCATGTAGCATGAATGTGCCGGTTCTTGATTACCCCAGACTATACCGACCCCCTGATCGGTGGGAAACTTTAGCTTCAAGTGATAGGCAGAGGGAACCACCTGGAGTGTGCACAGGCCGGGTCTGCCAAGGATAGCATTATAGGCGGCCTTAATATTGACCACCATGAAGTCCATTGCTTCGGTCCGAAGGGTCAGGGCCATGTCGGCAGTCATGTCAAGTGTGATAATTCTCTCGATTTGGACAGGGACGCCGAAGAACCCATGAAGTGTTTACCTCGCCGGCTTCAACCTTTCGCGGGAGAGCTTGAGGCTTTCGAACGCGACCAGAAATAGGATATTGACTGAACCCTCATTGTCAACACGGATACGTTGGACCTCATGGTTTACCTTGCTGAGGCTGACCACTAGGGCATCAAAAGAAGGCAGTCGTATGCCTTCGAGATCTTCATTGGAGAATGAAATTGCCAGCCTCTGGTCCTGGGGGGGGCGGATAATTATGGAACGAGTTTACTTCCTGTACGAAAGATTTGTGGGAGGAGTTCGATTCTCTCCCCATAGGTCCGTTGTGGACACAGAGAAGGATAGCCGGCCCCCAGTATCCTCGAGCTCAGGCTCGGGCTCGGGCTGCCTACTGACCATCCAAAGAGGAGGTGAGGGTTGCGGATCCCTCTGATTCCTAGGTTGGTTTGAGTGAACTCCCTCAATTACTCCCTCTGGATGAGGGCTTCGATTTCATCTTTGAAGGTGCGATAATTATCGGTCTCGTGCCCGTTGTCCTGATTGAAGTGACAGTAGAACATCTGGTCCCTCTTCTTATTGCTATTAGGTCGAGAGGAAGGCGAATGATCCCCTTGTCCTCGATCTCCAAGAGGATAACCGACACATTTTGGGTCAGCAGAGTGTATCTCTCGAAACGGGAGACCGGCGGGGAGCGTTTCTGGGCAAACACATCTTTCTGGGCCTTCTTCATAGGGCTCGGAGTCTTCTCTCTTCCCC